>JBBPTB010000575.1:0-17785 GCA_038093875.1 Boletus tylopilopsis | reverse complement strand
CAATGCTGGCCTGTTTCAAGACACCAGTGTGACGTCACGCTGCATCTCATAGTTTACCATTTTTGGAGATGCCTACTAGTATGGTAACGGAGCCTTCACGGACCTTCGACCTCGTTTAGAGGTACTTCAGCCAAGCATAGCTACATACTACTTCTCATGATATCTGGCAGGGCTTGACCGTTACTACACTAGTTGCATTCCCTGACTTGATCTTGATAGGGTCAGTGCGACATACATATACCCCAATCGACGGAACTGAATCACCGCTCTCGGGACCGCAAGTCCTAACCACCTATCATACCACCATGCCACCAACAACAAACGTCACTAGGAACAGTGCCTCCCCGCCCCACCCCGCCCTTATCACAGCCCCTGCCTCTCATCGCCTCCTTCCCGAACTTGCAGCGCCTCTTCCAACTCCTTCACTCTCGCCTCCCATACCTTGGCTTCCTCCAAACGCTTCTCGAGCGACCTGATCTCTTCCAACACACGGATGAGATCACCAGCGGCAGTTGCGCCACCCCAGGTTGTGGGAGATGCGTCTGGCTGTGACGCTGCGGGGTCGGCGTCGTCGTTCGAGTTTGCAGAGGGAGATGTAGCAATGGGGGTAAACGTCCATCGTCCCGTGCCATCCCCGATGAGCGTGAGCAAGTGTGTGTGGTACTTCATCAGAGAAGGTCTATAATGTGAGTAATCGTTCAGACAGTAACGATATGTTTAATGACAGAGAACCATACCTCAAGGAGATGGTAATAAGTGATATGCCAAGCGACTTGGCGTGCTCATACATCTGGCCTTCAACATCGCTTGATACAGCGCTGGTACATTCTATCCCAACCTGATGAGACTGGTGATAAAGCACCGCCAAGGGCACGTACCATCCAAGATGGCGAACTTCGGTCGATGATAAAACACGCGTGAAAGGGACATCTAGCGAACGACAAAGTCAGCGCAGCAAAACCTAATGACGATCAGCTGACGAACCCGCTGCTTCTCCCCTCCACTCAACACGTCTCTCCACTCCTTGACTGTCCCCCATCCGCCCTCTCTCTCGACGAGATACCCTAAATGAGCCGCTTCCAGGATGCCCTGTATCTCCTTCAATGCTTCCTCTGCGTTCCCACCATGAAGAACATAAAACTCGCCCAGCGTCTGTGGATAAATTACCTGCTCTAGTAACGAACCAGTTACCATGTAGGCGCGCTGCGGAACAACGAAGACCCCTGGTCGTGGACGCCCATTTGCGTCATCAACGCCAGCTGTTGGACGGGTGATACGTGCACCAGCGCCACTTGGTGCCCATAGACCTGCTAGGACACGCGCGACGGAGGTCTTGCCCACCCCATTCGACCCTGTGATCATGAGGTGCATGTCAGGGCGAAGAGCAAGACTCAGCGCTCGGACGAGTGTTGTTCCTGATCCAGAGAGATGGTCAAGTGGTTCCACGTCTTCATCAAATGCAGAGGAGGCGGCTTTCTCCTTGGAGGAGTCATGTGATGTGGGTACAAGAGACGGAATGCAGACGTCGACATCCCGTAGCTCATAGGTGTTCCCGCCACCTGAAAGAGTCGGCGGGAGCGCTGAAAGGCTATGTAAGGTCGATAGGAGAGTATATAATCTACCAAACGGTTTCAGATCATGATAGTCATGGGCCTATGGACACAACGTACCTCCCAGTCAAACCAGCAACCTCGACCAAGTCTTTATAAGCATACATGAGTCGTCCGCCGGCATCCGCGAGTGAAAGAAGAAGCCTGCGGTTAGATATATATGCTGGTACAGATAGGTCAGCATAGGTGCATATCAAATAAAGCTCTGGAAGACCTACTCTCCGTACGATCGGCGACGACGCCATCGTTGGTAACTCGATCCCTACCCTCGCTACGCTTCCGGGTAATCAACAACGGCACTGCAATAAGTCCGTACCCAGCAGCACTCCAGAGATACTTTATCACGAAATCCTCCGTCCATTCGTATGCAATCCGGATCTTGTATATAGAATTAACATGTCTTATGAGACGTAGGTAAGCGCGAGTGAGGATATCGCGCTCGAGAGGACCTCCATTGTAGAAACTTGAGAGTAAAACACATCAGAGGTGAATATATGCGTCAGAAAAGGGGTACTTGCGCGACTTCTTCGCTTTCTCTGCCCACCCGGCCAACGCCGGTCCTGTAATCACCCTCTAATCGAGCCTCAATAGCAGCGAGGCGACCAAATGCAGGGGTGACTGCTTGTAGAATCTGTCCAGATAGCTGAAAAACCATATGGAAGAGGAGGATGAATGTCTACCTTGATGGTAAGATAGTAATTTACAAAGAGGAGGACAGTGCCCCTGAATCCAAGGGAACGGGAAAGCTGTGATGTAAAGAGCAGCAGATCAAGTGAGGGTTTCATGAGATTTCCACTAAATATGTGTGTCTTAGCGGTCATACGACGTGTATTGGCAGGACGTACTATATGCCAGAGACGCTTTCGGACCAAGACTCGACGTCGGCAGTGATATACTGGTCTACTCCCTGAAGCGGGACGCGGTAATAGCGAAGATAAGGCGCAGACGAGAGATAGAGGTCGTGGATGTACCGTGTAAGTCGACCCCTAAAGCGGAGAGAGAGTTTCGACTGCAGGTAACGAATCTGGCGAGTGGGTGAGAGATGGGGGCATCTGAACAGTAAATATGCTCACCATAGAGTTGGTGTATATGCTTGGCACAGCAAGAGCAAACCAAAGTGCAAGACCCATGAGGAACCCATGGCCATCCGCGGTGACGAGGTCTCTGACGATGCGACCGTCGAGTTTTGCTACCGCGACGCTGAGGACAGTGCGAAGTACGAGGAAGGACGAATGGGCGAGCAGCAAGAGAACTTCGCGGGAGCGAATGGAGGGAATGACGATACGCAAGAGAGATCTGAACTGCTGCCAAAAAGAGAACGGTAGTTTTGACTTTCCATCGTGTTGATGTGGATGTAGGGGAAAGAGACGTGCGTCAGATGCAAGATCTGCTTGACAATGTGTGGGGAACGCGATGGAAGTGGTGGGAGAATTGTTGTTGGATGGAAGAAAAGCAGCTCGGAATACAAGGATGGATGCGACGACGACGACGAGAGGCTGCGAAGAAGAGACATGGTCGATGGGGAGGAGCTTTGAGAAGGCGACCATTAATGCTCTGAACGGATCTCACTGGCACATAAGAGCGTCAGAGCCAGATGCATGTGATTCCGCAAACAAAAACACCAAGGACGACTCTTTTGGGAAACATCCGAATGGTCTTGACACAGGAAGCTTCGATATCAACCCGCGCGTGCTCGATCTTTGGAATAGATTTACCCTTTTGCCTCTTGTTCTCCAATCGGGACCTCCTCCATTCGGGTCTCTTACAAGTCATCATGCTCGCGGATAGGTCGGAACGCGAGTTTTAACGTACCAGGCGATAACTGGCATGTAGCCGTTCGGATCTCGTGTAGAGAGAGGTATGTGCCCTTAAGGCCAGTCAAAGGACTCGTGGTATGTCTGCATCCCCACCGAGACTAACCTTCCTCTACTTTAACAACGTAGCTGACACCCTGTCAAGGTCCCGATAATTCCCGTGCTCATCCCGAAAGCGTCTACCCAATACCACGAGACTGTTACAACCCAAACCATTCCCCGTCTCAGACCTACACATGAAGCTAGCCGGGAAATCGAACCAGTGCATATATGCGTCAAAACGAAAAGAACAAAGCGTTCAAGGTACATCCGCCTTGGAGGGTAGCTACCAAATCACAATCGTACAACTCGACCAACCCCACCACCCACAATCCACATCATCACCGCGTGAAACACCCCCAGCACCAAAGAAACCCCGAGTCGCTCCGAGGTCGTGTCCGTTATGGCGGCGAGGGTCACCACGAGCAACACGATGGGTCGGTGCCGCACATCATCCCAACATGAAGCGACCGAGACAGCCTGAGCGTACAGATATGTGATCAGTCCACCATGTCTGAATCAACGAGTCTCACCTTAGCTGCCAGTATACACGCTTTTGCACTTCTCACCAACCCCTCCTG
The DNA here is from genome assembly GCA_038093875.1 of Boletus tylopilopsis. NCBI lineage: Eukaryota > Fungi > Basidiomycota > Agaricomycetes > Boletales > Boletaceae > Boletus > Boletus tylopilopsis. Next base: position 13,741 of record JBBPTB010000575.1, on the reverse strand, counting down.
CGAGATATGTGTCCCTAGTATGCATCCAACATCTGCAAAAAACTGCTCCACCGATCTTCTATTGTCATCCTCGGGACGAATGGGTGAAAGAAGACCAAGAACTGGATTCTTTTCGTCCAATTCAGTCAAAGGGGCAGAAGAACTGTCATCTCCCTGATTGGTTACCTCTTGCTGCTGTGGTATTGGGATAGGTGGTAGTGCACGCGGGCTGCCTGGGCTCAGTGACCGACGATCTCGATCCGGAGACCGTCTGACGGGAATCAATGATCCTGCTTGAGGTATCGATGTCACGGGATTGAACTGTTAACCAAAACGGGTCGCGTAACCTGCAACCCAAAATCTCAACACGTACCTTGCCCTCCCGCATCGCACTCGCGATCCGCTCGCTTGTGGGGCGCATCGAGGGATTGACACTCAAAAGGCCTTCCAGCAAGATGAGAAATGCCCGCGGCATACGTCGACTCTCAAACGTTGTTATCAGAGAGGAAGTGGTCCGAAAGCTGGAACATCGTCAATCGCCCCACAATGAAAGGGAAAAAAAAAATACACCTCTTACCCTTGATAAGTTAAAATCTCGTGTTCCAATTTGCTCATCTTATCAACTTCGTCCCTGCCACTGGCTTCGCCTTCCGTGGCATAACGATATGGTAACCGGAAAAAAAGCATCTTGTGGAGTATCATTCCCAATGACCACATATCAGACTTTGAACCAACTTCTTGAAGAAGGCCAGTCTGTGGGGAAGGCAGAGACTCTGGTGAAGCATATTCCAGCCTGGCAGAGCATAATAAATTTAATTCCTCAATCTCCAGACTAAGCAATGAACCACTTACGTTCCAGTGTTTCCCGAGCGTGAACCAGAAGAGTGTATCATATCCCGAGATGTACCAAAATCCGATAGCATCGCACGTGGTCTGCATTAAAAAATAGTGTAAGTACAAAAGTAGAACATGATATTTGGATGCCTGCATTAGCTTGTCCTCGTCCCATGTTAATAGGACATTCCCTGGTTTCAAATCAAGATGCAAAATTGACCTGTCATGCTTTCGGGGGACATGTCAATTTCTCGACATAGTTATAGGCGACGGCACGAACCAAAAATGCAAGACCTTCCACTACATCGGAGAACAGGCTCCTGACTTCCTCCGCACTGAACAAATGAACGGGCTTTAAGCTCTGTCGTCCAGCTACACGACCAGAACTCTCTGCCATCTCTCGACGAAGGCGCTCCCGTTCTTCCGGCGGTGCACGTTTCATTGCACGAAAAGCTCGTATACGTGCCGAAGATGTCTGTGCATCCGCGGGTAATTCCGGTGTAGGTGTAGATGACCGCATGTGTGGAAGCCTAGTGGGTCTCCCCAACCGGACATCGATCAGATCATCTAGACTGGTAGACTTGTAAACATGGCAATGAATCAGAATAACAGAATCGACACACCTCCCCCCTTCAGCCCATTGCATCAACACACTGAAACCGTTTGTCAGGTCTATCATCAGAGGTGACTATTGCAGTCAACTTAACTGTAGCGTTGGTACCTTTGGGCCGAAAGCAGAGAATTGACATGTCTCCAGCCATGCATGATGGTAAGTAATAATGTTGCTGTGACGGAGTGTTTCCAATAGTCTAATCTGCAAGCAATTGAACGGAAATACGCTCATCAAGAAAACCCACGAACCTCCCGCAAGATACCAAGGAGATACGAGTGGGACTCTCCGACTGCAATCTTTTTCACGGCAAAGTGTCCTGAATGAGGGAGGAGGGTTGGTGAATGTCATTGGCACAATAGGCTTTGTATGCACACCCAGTGGATTGCCGTCCAACACGTGCTACAAGCAACACGGTCTAGCCATACTTGAGCAGAAGCGAACAGATGCCCTACAAACCTGACACAAATACACAGTTCCATTAGCACCCATTCCCAACCGGTACTCTTCCTGGAAAAAGGCCTTGAAGTATCCGTCGGCCATGGCCTCACGAGGAAAGGCAGATCTGCTGTCCCCAATGCCACGTGGGGGTGGACTTGACGGCCGAGAGGTCTCATTTGCAATCGCCAGCAACTGGAAATAGTTGGATGCACGGCTCTGCGAACCACCTTCATGACGCAAGTGATCCTCGTCATCTATATCATGCCCAAATCCAGGCGGCAGCGGTCGGTGACAGAACGGACATGGCGAGTTCGGTCGGTCTGGCACGTGTACGTTTGTGGATTTGTGAATCGACAAGGCATGCGAGGTGGGATTGTACAAGACGACCTGATTCGAGGCCTGCAGGATGGGATGCCATTCGGGTTCCAGGGGTGCTAGGGCCACAAGAGCCTGATTCGGGGAGGGAGGTGCGCTTTCCTCAAACATGGTGGACGATGCGAAGGATCAGGTGAAGAGCGTGGCTGTTGTGCGCAGGGTGATTGGGTGTCCTAACAGTACTAATACTGCGGTCTGATCGGCCCACGCGACTCTTCACGTCCCCACGTAAAATAGCGGTCGTCAGCAGCGTTGCCGGCCAACGCGTTGATTAGGTACAGTCTGTGTGCCCCGTGTTACGCGAGGAGTCGGAGCAGAGCCGACGGGATGTTTGGAGTCTGAGCGAGAGAGACGGCGTCGCGACACCCTCCGAAAAAGGAAATGACTCCACTTTATGCCCAACCATTTTCCTGAACGTCTTCGCTCCTTTGCCTGACGATCTCTTCCATATATAATCATGGCACAAATCCGTCAAGATAATGGCGGGAGTCAATCCCAGTCGCAGACCCAGAGTGCCTTGCAATCAGGACAGACAACCACATCGCAAGCGGGCTCACAATCCCTCGCTTCAACTCTTATGCCTACCATTTCCCCGAATGCGCCTGCTGGTTCTATATCCGTGACCAAACCCCCACAACAGTCCACGACGCTCTACAAGGTCGCACCGAGCGAACCCATCACTTTTGCATGGGAATTTAGCAATGTCATAGTCACTCCGACGCATCTCACCGTGTCAGCCGTTTGCGAAAACGGAAATACCTACCCGGTAGGGCCTACCAACGGGGTCATTCCCGGTACCGCGACGAATGTCGTCTGGGATACCTATGTATATCAGACGTCCAACCCCCAACTCCCACTGGCCCAAGCAGGGTACACGCTCGAAATTTGGGGCGATCAAGGCCCCAGCGCCCAAGCAGAACCTGGCTTCCTTACTCCGAACAGTGCCGTGCATTTTTCGCTCTACACACCGCAGGGATACACGCCCGTCTCCAGTGGTATGCTTCCCTTGCTCCCCTGTAGGCAAACAACTCAACCTTGATTGTTAGGGTGTCCAGCGTGTTCTGGCGCACTCTCACAACACGCGTCTTACCCCGCGTTTGGGGGTGCGATAACGATAACGATACTTCTAGCCATGATCCTCTCCGGCTCGCTTATTATGCGACGCTTGTGAGAAAGGATTTATCTTTATCTCGCCCTGTCCCGTTCGTCGCCATCCCGTATTTACCTTACCTTCCTACATCTAATCTCGATCTGGATCCACCGATAGATATGCATCGGCACCATTTGGCAAACCTAATAATACGTTCCTTTGTACGACTGCCTGTCTGGATCACGGAATCAAGACGTTTCCGATCTTAAGCAGAAAAGATAGGACTCGAAGAGGCTCGGTCCCGGTGTTTGCTTTCCCTTGTCATTCTCGGTTGTCGTGAAACACATCGATGCAGCGGGCTACTCGTTTGATGTCCTACTTAGCTCTGGTACCACGTCCGTCCCCGTCGGCGGTCGGCTTCCAATGTAGTCCGGACTGACGCCGTGAAGCACTAGTGGAAACCGGTGGAAGAGGCAGCTGAAAGGTGTGTCCCGAGTTCAATTAAAGTATGTATGTGCGTTGACATGTGCGCTATGAATCTTTACTTACATATTCGTATCGAATCATGCTTGAGGAACAGCTGGGTCACGTTTGCCTGGTAAGCTGACGGTGCCATCGTACTCGTCATAGCATCCATACTCTGAAACACAAGGTACGGCTCAAGGAAGGAGGGTAGCGGTGCTTCAAAAATTTTGACTCGAACGGCCTTCGCGGGGCTAGAGAGGAGTAGAGCGTGCTCTGCCCCATCAGCGTCAATTTTTTTTCAGTGTAAACCACGACGACGAAACAGGTGTTTCACCGGAGATGAGCAGTGGCCTGCAGTGCTGAGTTGTGTGGCGGAGCACTCGGCCATCTCCTGCTTGTTCAGAAAAACGAGTGTGCATATGTACCTAGTTAAGTATGTGCTAGAATGGTATGTGGTTGGATAGTTGGACGTTGAACTCCACTTCTGGGCTTCGAGTGCCCGTAAGGGGACGGCGAGCACCCCATTATATAACGTCTCACCGCAATTTTTTAACATACTGACATGTTAGCAACGTAACACCGCCGAATCAGATAAAAGTCCGCTGTAGACGGCTTGAGCCAAGGTCTTTCATGTCTTTTCCTTCCTCACAGCGGCCGTGACAAGACCGAATCATTTTTCATCTCACCATCGATCGGTACCTTTGTAGTTAGCGTCGTGTCACTCAATATTGAATGGCTGTACGCTGGCACGCGGACCACGAGAGGCCACAAGGCACCATATTGCCACCCGCAATGTGTGTACAGCCTGGAACTTTCGAAATTCGTAGCCGAGCATGGATTTCAGGTTCAGCGCAGAAACAAACCTCACTTTCCATTCTTGCCAACGATCTTCCAATCACGACGGTCCGATAATTGGACCATAACGATGTTTACATAAGATACGTCCAACAGATCCGTGCTGACAAGGTGACAGGATGGATGACTTGAGATGAGTCCATGCATCCACCCTGAATTGCCGCGGGAAAGTATATAACTAAGGGCCCTCTCGATCTAGTTTGGGTAAACAATACGCCTTTCGTTTCCGGTGCCGTTTGTCTTTAAAAGTCGGTGCATGCCAACGCTCTTCGTATATAACATGGACGAGTTTCGCCGCGTCCTGTGAACCTCGCTTGATACTCTACGCGACACTGGGTGGCCGACTATCGGGGTGACCATTCCGTATATATTGCGTACCACTCCCGTTACTTGGTTCGCCACCCTGCCGAGAAGAGGTATAAAGTCGAACCATGCGAAAAATATCTCGACTGCGTGCCTGGATTCAGGATCCCCCCTCATCGTCCAGCAGCGCCTTTGTGACTACGAGAGAACCGCGTCCGGGTGAGAAGCTCATTCGGGGAAGTAGAAAAATACGGTCGCTTACCAGCTACAGAGTTGAAAACGCGAAGTGTTCGCCGATCACATAGTTGGACATCCCCCGCCTTACCTGTACATTCGTTGTCGAAAAAGCCAGTTCCCCGTCCTGACACGCTCATCCCAAAATCCTTTTCGCGGACACTATCGAGATTTTTTCCCGCCCCACGAGGGCAAATTGAACGTCAGACCAAAGAAGACGATATGCTGGCTGGTAGGAAAGAGAGAAGGGCGTCCACGGCGTCTGGTACAGGATTAGAAAATTGTCCAGCACCTGAAACGGTACGGACCAACCACGTTTCGTATTTGCATGCGCTAAAACTCTTCGATATATCGAAGTCTGAATTAGATCTTTGCGAGCATGATGAGCTCCCAGATACAAGGATACTCAAAAGACCGTCTACTTCACCCTGCGAGTTTTCTGGATCCTCGTCAAAATCCAATTTAACAACATGGCTTTCGCAACGACGACGGAGTTTAGATGTGCTGAATTTCGGAATATCGAGAGAGAGCAGCGACCAACCCGCAGTCGAGATTGAACGTCCGCTGACGCGGACTATCACTCGAACCACCATTGCCTCTGCAGAATCCAATGACACGGATATCACGTTCGCACCGACCACCGACCACTGGCAACCCCCGAGCAGTTGGGCTGGACCATCGCCAGACGAGGCAGACAAAGCTCAAACCGGCGGGTGGTTCTCTCGGAAGAAAGGTCTTAAGAATGTCTCAAGGATTGGTAGTATGCGAGCCTATACCAGTTTCAACCGCGTTCGGTCGGTCAAGAAATCGAAACCCCTACTATTCACCGAGGCAGAGGAACCAAAGGAAAAAGGAAGGCCTGTCCTTCAGGCAGAGCCGCTATCGTCAGGCGTTGTGGTCAAGATCGAGTGTTATGAAGGCGATGGACGTTGGCATGAGAAACCAATGGCTGATATCATCCCAAAGTTAAGGGAACTCAAGTTGAAGTAGGGGCGGTTGACGTGTACCAGTATGCCATGGGAAGACATAACCCCATTTCACTGTCAAACTATATTCATTGGCTTGATGCCGTTATGGTAGTTCTGCTTACACCTACAATCACATGTTGACAAGGAGGTTGTTTCATGTGATTCCTCCAAGTGGCCATGCAGCACTCACAGCCTTGAGTGGCGGCCCCTCTAAACGTTACCTCTGTCGTAAACTGGTGATCTTGCGAACAGACAATGGGTCAAGTTCCTTGGGGTAGCGACGTTGGACACAGCAATCGTCGGTCATGTAAAAGAATGTCAAGTGAGGTAACACAGTGCGCGGGAAGGAGGCGCGTTCAACAAAACACGTGAAAGAGGAAGAGAAGGCGCGGGTTAGAATGGAAGGATCTGGAAGCGACGGGGTGTGGTAAGTAGTAGCACCGTCCGTCAGGTTAATCAACTGCGCGCCGAATCAAGGTCGGCGTTCACATGCACAATTGGGTGGATATGAAGCTATATTTCAACAGACAATAAATTACCATCACTCGAGTCAAGAGGAAGAATGATGGATCATACTGTAAAAGGCGGAATGCCGACGCTGCATGCTGTAGACCCTACAGGCTCCGCGTCCGGAGTTGAGGTGTTGAAATGACAGAACCTACAAAGTTTGTGTGAGCGTTTGAGAAAAGAAAAGGACCACCGGGGATCGGAGATCATACTCTCGGAGCTCGAGTAGTGGGGCGTGCGACAGGTCCAATCACGATGGAAGGAGAAAAAATAGCTCTCCTGTGAGTTGCCTGGACTAAGAAATTAGGAGAGTCGAATGTTGTTTACGTAACAAATTCCCATGTGGCAGCCATCACACATCACTGATGCGCATCAACTTCATTGGTCCTCTCACGAATCTATGTCCAACTTGAACAAATCTTGCTGTTGTCCTCAGTGTCGATATATCTTTAAAAAAGTATGTGGTTTTACAGATAGCGACGCTTTGACGTTTTGTTGTAGCGGCAGACGCATCTTTTCCGTCTTCCCCGGGCCGCACCATGTCACGGACGTGGTTGATAGTCACTTGATACAGGAACTTGGCCTTCGTTTGTCCGCGGTACAATCTATCATGACAACCGTATATGAACAAATTCGATTTTGGAGTCAGCAAATTTCAGCACTAAAATGATTTTTGTCTGAAAATGGTATCCCTTGTGTTTCCACAACACTGCTCCTTCGCAACCTCTAAGCCTTCCGCCCATTCGTGCGCATTCATCAACATTGTACAACCCGGTCATCACACGGACTGCGTACACATACATGCTATGAGAGCTACACCGCCGGGTGCGCTCGTGGGTATGACGACACTTTCCCTGCCCCGTTAGCGCCGGTCCCTCAAATGCTGTGCCGCCAAAGCGGTGTGGACTGCACGTCATCCTGCGCCTCCGCTAGTTAGCCACGGAATTTCTTCAGTGCCTCGGGGAGCGAATTTTCGTACGAGAGCTCGGACAGCACACACATCCCCCGCGTTGGCGGTGGGGACCACAGCCTCGATGCGTATCGTCCAAGAACCTCCACGCCATTAACCCTACACCAGTGTCTCGTTCAACTCCGCACTAAGCCACGTCGAGCATGTTGACGTGATGCACCGGAAAGTCTATCATGCTAAATTGGACTCTTTTCGATCTACGGATTCCATCATCCTTCCCTCCTTGGCCAAACCGTTCTCCGTGCGGCCCGATTATTTAAACCCCTCATGGGTCTCCTGCCGCATGTTCCCCCTTTTCCAGTGCCACTACCCATCATGTCCTCACACGACGAGTAAGTGCTCACTACACAATAGAAGATGTTGTTGCTGATTCCATTGTTCAGTTATTTCTGCGCAAACCTGACCTATGATGAGAGCGGTGAATTCACTAACACGCGACAATACCCTTCCCTGGGACAATCCTGTCCGGCGACCACAACCACAATGACTGGCGATTATCCTGAGCAGGACCAGGTTGTGGATTTGTTAGATCCTTACGAGGGTGTCGATACAGATTCAAATTCGTTCCATTATTTTGACTCTGCGAGTCATCACCCCTCCCGTACCGACCTGGAGGGCATGAACCACTTCACTCACCCTGGTCTCAGCCAGCCGCAGTCGACCTCGTCACACGACCTTGGTGTTGGGACTGACGCCACGTTATTCGATGTAAGGTCTTTCCTCTCCGACGCCACACAACTTGACCATTCCTTTTGCGTTTAGTATCATCGTCTTTTCATCAATCCGTCTCTCTATCCTCAATTTAACTATGGACATCCTCAGTATCTGGATAGGTACGCTGCTGGCCCAGCTCAGGACCCCATCCCTTTCCCCCAACTGCACGCTGCACACGGAGCATTCCAGCTTCCTGCACAGGACATTTTCCCAACTCAGACGCCTCATGCCCCCCTCACACCTGTGGACCCATTCTCTTCGTGGACACAGCACCCCTCTCCGAGCCATGGTGAACCTGTGTATATACCTGACCATCCGATCGTTGGTAGCTTGATGCTACAGGGGGATAACACAACGAGGCCGAACTTCAGTGCTGGAGAGCACAGCCACCCATCTCCTGTGGCGACTCCCTCCAATCAGTGGTCTCCCTCTGGTCCAAGCCACCCATCCCCGAATCCCGAACGCGAGAGGAACCGATCCTTCCCCGCCGAGTCTCCCGTCAGTGCTGTATTCCATTTATCTATGACAGTATAGTTGATACAGGAATAGACACGACGTGCATTGGCGCGGCGCCACAACCAATCTCCTCGACGTCGCCGCAGTTATCCAGAGGTATATGGGCGCGGCCCTTTGATCCCTCAAGAACGTTACAGGACCAGCACCATATCTTCTTACAACGCGCCCAACCATTCTCCATTCATACCTTTCAATCTGGAGAACCCGGAGCAAATTGGGGTCTCGATTGTCGACATTTTGAACAGGGAGAACGATTATAACCGTATTCGGGATCGCCTGCAGTCGTTTGATATGGAGAAGAAGACTTTTACTCTTCGTATTCGGGTAAGTTTTTCATGAAGGAGCGTTCCCGGATAATTCAAACCACCCGTATTCCAGTGGCCAGGCTACAACTCTTGGTCCAAGACCATTGCTGCCTTGGATTGGACAAGGTCGCGCTCTCCTATCACACGCGTGAAACTGGCAGAGGCTGTTGCAACAGGTGTTCGGGACTTATTTGAGGTTAGGCATATTAGCCCCAGTAGCTGCACGCATGCTGATGCCCTCTTTCCAGAGATATCGTGACGAGCGGTACGACCCAGATTATGCGGGTTGGAATGTTGGACCAAGTGGCATCCGGCTCGACCAGGTCTGCCTGGTTGCGCTGCACCAAGTATCAAAAGGCAGCTGGCAGCCTGAGCTATGTTTGCTTGGACCTCCCCGTTAACAGATCCTGCACGGCCCACTTTGCCCGCTCTTCTCATCTACTCAACTAGTCATACCCCTTGTGACTGTTTCAATTTCCACCTCGTTATTTGTCGTTATTTAGGGAATTAGTGTATATATTTTTTTCTTTTTGATGAAGGTACTTATGGTTCTTCCTGTTCTCTGCCGTCACAAACTAACATTCAAACAGTCCTTTGTCGCACTGATTGCTTCAGTGGTCATTTTTCAATATTTTGCATCAATATACCACTAGAGATGCATTCACACGGCATGGCATGGAATAGGCATTGGTTTAACTGTATAGTGTAGCATTTTTTTTTTCTCTGAGGTGCCTCCGACCACTGATTTTCATCGTGATTTTGCTTTTCTCTCTTAGAATACGTACCTGATGTACTGAACCACATGAGATGTATATATGACTTGAGCGGAGGTGGTCGCGGAGTTTCAATTAACTCGCTGTCAACACGGTTCCGAGATCGACGCGGACTTCGTGGACTAACCTAACTTGGCTTCAGAAGCAATCGACCGTGGCCGAGGTAAGATTCTCCCCCAGGAGTCAGTTGATTTGCGCGCTCTGAGCTGGACCACACATGTGCTAAATCTGCTCGTCTTTTTACTTTTTATGTACTAAGTTAGTTCAAGTTCAGGCTAACAGTTTATTTCCCAGCTCACCACGTGCCTGTCATCGATGCCGCAGTCAACTGCAAGCGCCGCACCGTCCGAGATCGATGTGCCGATGCGATACCCATCGTTCACGTTTACCCTTCCGCCTGATGTTCTGAAATTCGGTCCAAGGGTCGGTCGAGTCATGCTCACCCGCAATGGCGCTGGTGACACATCAACGGCGCGGAGCATGGTCGCAATGGACACGCCCGACATCGTCATAGGTACTTCTCGGGGCGTCGTACCTCATATGTCGCGAGACCATAACAATGCGTCGGATGCGATCCGGTGGATTCATGTCCCATTCGAGTCGTTGTGAGTATCAATTTGTTTCTCCTCTGTATTCGTTATATGGATGATTTGACGAAACGTTGCACATATGTCGTGGTTTGTACGGTCATATATAGTCTGGAGCAAGTCCCCCCGATTCCGACTTTGCAGAACGGATCCCATCCGTTGCATAGGTTTTTGGGATTTGACGAAGGTCGGCATATTACGTCTCTCACCCTCCGAGATCCCCTCGATATGCGGGAGATGCCACCCAACGGAAACGCGTACGTATCTGCCAATTGCGTGCGTGGCGTGAAGAAGGTCTGTTTTTATCCTTTAAGAATCCAAATCCATCCATCGACAGACGTTTCCTTTTTTTTTTTTTTTTCATTGGGGTGTACTAGGTGACTCTGGCGGATTGGCGGAATTACGTCTACAAGATGCAACCCGACGTCGTCTTTGCGCTCACCGACACGCCGTTCACGCCGCCTCCTTACTCTCAAAAGCGCATCACCAAGAGCATCGAGCGGAGCGCGGCATGGATCGCGGACATACTTCGGCCGCTGCCCGGCGAAACTGGTCCATCTGAACCATTGCACACGCCTCGACTCTCACGACATCCGCTCAACGTCTTTGTCCACATGGCAGGCGGAACGTCGCTGCCCGCGCGCGAGGCGTTCGCGTATGGGCTTCGGGAAACCCTTCGTGGTCCGGAAGCGGATGCCGTCAAGCCGCTCGTGTGCCTCGACGAGGGTATCTCGGGCTACGTGTTCGACCTTGCCGTCCTGCGTGGCATCAAACCCAGTCCAAACACGTCCCAGCATCAGAGTATGTCTGACGTGTTTCTCCAGCTGGAGCGTCCAGAGATGTTGCAGCACCCCGAGGCTACCGCGGAGGCGCCGACACCCAGGACCACGGGCTCGGACGAGGTTATGAGCCTGACGGCGTCGAGCGTCTCGTGCATCGCCCAGCCCGTCCTGGACATCGCGGACCTGCTCAAGGCATCCCTTGGGGGCGTCTCAGAGCAGAAACCGCGTCTTGTAACGGGCATACGGTCGCCCCACGAAATGCTGCGTCTCATCCAAGACGTGGGCGTGGACCTGTTCGACGTCGGATGGGCAATAAGCGGCGCGCACTTCGGGGTCGCACTCGACTTTGTGTTTCCAACACCTACACGCGACGCTGTGCACACGCGCCACAGCCTGGGACACAACCTGTATGATCCCGTGTACGCACGCCAGTTTGGGCGTCTCGCGGATACGCTCGTAGGAGCGGGAGAGGGTTATAGTACGGACGATGGCGCGCAGCGACTGGTGTGCCCATGTATCGCGTGCTCACCACGCGCACCGTCTTCGCCCATTCTGCATAGCGCCGTTGACGGGCATTTTCACCCTACTGGTGAGAGTCTCGCCCAGTATGAGAAACCATATACTCGGGCGTACATCCATCACCTCCTGCACACGCACGAAATGTCCGCACATGCGCTCCTCGTGGCGCATAACCTCGCAGTCGTTTCGGCGTTCTTGACGGGGGTGAGACAAGTGTGGACGCAGACGGAGGACGGGAGCAGAAGCACACGGTTCGCATTCGAGGTGGAGAGGTTTTGCAGCACTTATGAGGAAGGCGAGGAGTTATTCGTTGTGGCAAAGAAAGACTGGGAGTGTGTGGATGAGGCAAGAGGGAAAGGGAGGATTGCTAGGGAGAAGGGGAAGTAAGAGAATGATCAATGAGTGACCAGCAACGGAAGAAAATGGTTAGCAAGAATTAGTCGTCGAAGAATGCTCTTGACTTTGAAGAGTGATTGAATATCTGTTACCAACGATAGTGGAGATGACACCAAGGAAGAAATCGCGGCTCAAGTGTTTGGCAGGAAGACAGTTATGATTCTACGTAATGCAATATCTCTATCCTGCAACGTCCGAGTCAGTCAAAGATAGAGGACACAAAACAAGAATATACCTAACAAAGGTTGATGGCGCCAGTCTAGCAAGCGCATGCGAATGTGCTAGTGGTGTGACTCCGCCTCCCTCGCGATCTGAGCAGCATATGGGTTCTTTGGGTCCTTCGCATACGTTTCCGCTGAGAGAGGGTGAACTTCAAGAACAAAAAGACAATTCTGGCGATACGCACAACGGACACCAAGGTCTTGCATCTGGCTAACGAGGTAATAGGTGACTGCAGAAGCGGCGATGAATGGTGCCATTGGCCTCACGACCTGTCACAACCGGTGCACGGGAGACGAAAAAAGGTCAACAGCGAATAAATGGCACGACCAAGAAACAAGAAAAGACAGTGGTGTTAGCGTTGAGACACGGGTCAGGTATGACAAGATGGACGTACAGGTGTGTTGAAACGTCCCTTCCAAAAGAAAATGTATTGCAACATATTCTTTGGCTTTTTCTTTTGTTCGAGAAGGGATTGGACAAAGCTGGTAGTGAATGAACTTGCGCTCGTGGTGGGAGAAGGCAAATAGAGGGTCAAACCGGAAAGTGCCTTATCCAACTTTGGTATGTTATTCCCACGTATGTTCTCTTCATATTCGAGACTCTCAGGGTTTCAAGAAAGCCTCATCATGTACGCACATATCGTCTCATTCTCGTTCCATGTTGGCTCGGGGAGTTGTACTGCATGATTGTCGTGCTGCTCGCTTGTTCTCGTCGACAACGTGCAGTCAGAGAAAGCACATGGTAGATCATTATGCAACCCTCTCTGTTTCGAGGACTGCTACCAAGGCTCAAATCAAGGTACTGACAACTGCCGTCACTCCTTCCCTTCTAACTATTCACTGCGTATAGACAAGGTACTACCAGGTGAGAGAATCGACGGTCTCGACCAGCATCACGCTCAGTGTGATACAGCTGAGCAAACAGCACCATCCAGACGTTACCAAAGACACCGCTTCCCAAACCAAGTTTCACGCCGTGAGCGAGGCCTATGCCATCCTTGGAGATGATAGAAAACGGTACGTATTTTGTGTCTCCTGTCACCCGTCCAACTGCCCTTGCCCTCCATTTACTCTGATGTCTAGGCGTGAATACGACCGCACCTTTGGCTCTTCCTTTCAGTCGCATTATGAAGCAGGACAACATCCCCAGGCAACGACCACCAGAACTTCTCAACATGGCTTCAAGCACGCTTGGCATACCCATCCCAGAAATCGCACGCGAGATACCATGGGGACACATCCCAACGCTGCGCGCCACGATTATCTGAACCAACGAGGAGCAAGCGATGTCAATGGC
>JBBPTB010000574.1:0-17789 GCA_038093875.1 Boletus tylopilopsis | reverse complement strand
ATGAGGGCGATGGACATTGACGTACAAGCTGCAGTATGTCAAGATGGCGCGGGTTCTACGTACGTTAGCAATTGAGCCACCTGCCTCATGTTCGCCATTGTTCGGTTAGGCGATTCGACTTTCCGATCCGGGGGACCTTTATGGTCGATGCGTAGGCAACCCCGGCAAGGACGCCGTTGCCAGCCGACTTGGCGGCGCTCGTGGCAGTGTTTAGCACAGCAGATCCCCATCCTGCGACCGTGTTGGACAACTCTACGCCAGGATTTGTCAGTGAAGGACCCGAGATAGAATGAACGCACGTCTGAGTTTGTAATCGATATAGGCAAGTAGACCTGCGCCAACGATAAAGACAGATATGGGGACGCTAAGAGCGCGCAAAGTGCCATTGACGAAGCGGGCAGTTGAGTCGTAGGAGATCGGGCGTACATGGAGGCGGTGGAGAGGACTTGGTGAGGGAAAATGAGGGTGTCGCAGTCTGGTTGGGTTATGCGTGCGCAACGCGACGTGGAACGCGCGGTGGATGGGCCTCGCAGTGTGACGTGTGGTGCGAACGAAGGAGGTTGTGTTCATGGGTGGCTTCTACCTTGCTGTCCAGTTCACAAGCGGAAGTAGTCGACAGGATCGCGAGCAGCTGGTGGCTGTGATCCAGTGATGTTCTCAGGATGGTCGGTCCGAATCACCCAAGTTGTGTCGACTTGTGTCCCCCTACGGGTCCAGGGATACGTCGCCTCACAGTCCTTTTCAACTGACAATCAGCTAACAACAGCCCCAGAACGTCGCCTCCTCGGCCGCCCTACGGAGACCTTTTCTCTAGATAGGAGAGGCCAACGCGGCCCAAATATCGCGACGCGGGTTAGGACTCGCCAAGGATGTCGGTGCATGTCGATCTTGACGCACTGTGGGTATTACTACACGCGACGCTCGCTCGCGGAGACCGTGGGGTGCGCTGCGGGGTGCGCTTCGGTTGGTTTTCCTTCGAAGGGCAGGGACAAGTCGGTAGTGCAGGCGGCCTCCGTCACGGTCTGGTCTGCTGGATGGTCTCGGGACATTCGAAAGACAGCGAGGGTACATATGGGCAGAAGGAGGCGTCGACGCCGACAAACGTATCCAACTTCGGGGCAGTGTCATCTTCCTTCTGTGACAGCTCTCTAAGTCGATGTCAACTCAGGAACTAAGGGGACGGTGCTATGAGCATCCTCTAAATGATTCAGCCGCGAGCGTTCAGTACTCAGTGGCAAGGTACGTCTTCTGCCACGGCGTTAGGGAGAGAGGGAGTGCATTAGTTGCTTGACGCGATTCGATGGTTCAGAGAAACAGCTTTTAGCTACGCTGGGGCACACCGGAAAACCAAATTTGTGGTGTGTACAAGTCATGAACCTTCAGAAAACGCCAATTTAAAGAATATCAGTAACGTAGTAAAACACAGCATCTACATGTCGGGAAAACAGTAGTACACACATGGACCGTTCCTTTCGAAATGAGTTCAACACAAGCACGGAGGCCCTGACAGCAGCAAAATTCAAAGTAACGCGACCAGCAATATCGATATCAACATCAACCTTCGCCCTGCCAATGGGTCACCAGAATCTTGAGGGCGAGAACCGTGGTCGCCAGGTGACGTGTCACCTGCGCCGAAGAGATCCTTGACGATCGGAGGCGTTGAGATTTGTAGTTTGACGGTTGACTGGAGCAAGTCCATGGCAGCGTCTTTTCCAGATCCTGGGGGGTATTCTGAAAGGAAGGGTCGTGATCGCGACGCGTGGCGTCGTCTGAAGGAAAGAGATTCTTGAAGACCTGAGCCATATCGATCTTGGCTACTTCTGCAGTCGCAGAGGAGACGGATCGGATGAGGTCCTTGGCGACGTTTTCGACAGCGGGAAACGGTCGTGTGTTCTCCTTGTCTTCAGAAGAAGTGTGAGGGGAAAATATCCCTGAAAACTTGAGCAAGGTCAATCCCTGGTAGCTCTACGGTGGAAGCGGATCGGATGAGGTCTTCGACGACAGTGGAAAACGGCTGTGCGATCTCCATGGGCAGTTCCTGGGGATGTTGAAAGGAAGAATCTTGGTGGCGGTCACTGGCGTCGTCCCAAGGGAAGAGGTCTTTGAAGATTTGGGGTGTCTTGATCTCAGGTAGTTTTATGGTGGACGCATGGGTGAGACGGTGTTGACAGCAGAAGTTGATGACGTTCGTGGCGGCGTGTAGCACAGAGGATCCACGTCCTTTGACCGTCTTGTACAGCTCTACGGAAGGGTTTGTCAGAGCAGGGCTCGAGATAGAATGAACGCACCTCTGAGTTTGTAATCGACGCAGGCAAGCGTGTCGTTCCAAGTCGCTTTGCACAGAGCGAGATGCGCGCGAAGCGGGTGACTTATACCTTTTACCTTGCTGTCCAGGTAGACAACCTGTGACAAGGTAGAGGACGCAAACTCGGTTGGTGGAACTCGGTTGGTGGCTGTGATTCTATTGCAGCTGGTTCAAGTTGAGCTCCATCATCAAACCATCACATGGAATCTGGTTGCTCGAACTATCTATTGCAGCTACCAACTCGAGTGGTTCATGTCCTTTGAACGACATTTCTGTTCTGCTTGCTCAGGAGGTTCAAACCACGAATGATGGGATCGAAATCGAGGTACGGGCACCCCCAACCTCCCCGCATGAATTTTGAAATGTGTGCAGTGACAGCTGGGGTGCAAGTACTAAGCAGGTACTGTACTTGTGAGGTCGACGGCAAGACGTGGAACTAACGACTACTTATTAGTAACCAGGATGTCTATCTGATCCCCGTCGGTTCTTTCAAATTGGTTGGCCTTGTCCACGCTGGTGTCCGTTCCGCTCTTCGATTGGCCTCCCCCGATGCTAATAGCATACGCTATCCAGATCGCACGGTATGCTTAGCAATGAACGTGCGGAGACCATCTAGGTTTGCTTCTGCATCTCCGATCACCGAGGAGCCAGCCTCAAGTCAGATCATCTACGAATGTTGGAACTTGGGCCTCTTTCAAGATGGAAGGATCCGTAGGTACTCTACAAACTGTTCATTTTCTTCCAACTTGAATATTCCGGGCATAGCCGACCGATCCACCGTGCCCCTCGCACCATGCGCAATGATCAGAGGATGGCAACGTCAGTGTATGGGACTTTCAAATCAAAGGTTGATGAACATCCTTTCCCTCCTCTTTCATTCACTCAAATTTTTCCTAGACATGATTGTATGTCACTTCCTCGAGCACTATGATGTGTCGGAGACCCTTTTTCTCCGATCAGCTTCTTCGACCGCCCTGCCTTATCCACCTATTTCTCAAGTACATGACTGGCCTTGCCTGGAGGGACGGTCGACGTCGATGCGTCCAGCACCAACGCCTCTGACTCTTACCGTATCGTGGCGACCCTATCTCCTTGCAGCAGCCAATGTTTCTAAAGCCTCTTTATGGCCAGCCAATCCCAAGCCACGCTTTGAAACAGATCGGACGGTCTCTACCATCTCTGTTCCGTTTCACTTGTCAACTTACCTACTTAGTCCTACGCCCCGCCCTTCTCTATTCATGGATAACTCAATTCTCGTTTCGAGTGTAGCCTCCTTGCCCGGATGTTGTCAACCATCTATGACACGCGAATGGAGCTCAGAGGACGAAGTCATAGCGTCGTTGTCTCCTGCCCGCAGTGGTAAGGACCCAAATGTACCTGCGGTTCAACTCATACACAGCGCGCTCGAATGTCTTATCAACGACGGACTCTCGCGTGTATCGCAGAGTCGAATCCGAGCGCGCAAAGTTTCGGAAGTGAAGGCTTCCATATAGGGTGCGGCCTCCGTTTGACTTACTCGTCCGCCCGTTTCAATTTAACACACTCACCGCTACAGCAGCAGCGAGAAATTGGATAGTTTGGTTGGATGTCGGTGGGCAGAATGCGGCCGCAGCGGGAGCTTTACGCTGACGAATGTGTTCGCTGTGTCAACTGTGATAAGACACTACGTTGGACTGCGAACACGACGACGCATCGAACGACTCTGTATCTGCCTTTATTTTCGTCTTGCTTTTGCTTGTTCGACTGTACCAACGCTCGTCTGTACAGAAGGAATGTAACGTCGTGCTCTGGCAAAGCCTGGTTGGAAGTCGGAAGCGTGACTAAGATAGAAACCCTCTGCCTTGCGGACCTTGACTCTTCGCTTCCACCAGTGAATCTTAGCGCCCTCTCCAGAATGTCCACAACAGCTACGAGCGACTTCGAGAACCTCCGTGAGAGGTTTGGCCGTTTCAGGATCCTTATCGTCGGGCGTGCCAACGCTGGCAAGACGACCATTCTCAAGAGAATCTGCGATACGACGGAAAACCCGGAGATTTATGACGGCGATGGGAATAAGGTAAGCGTCCGGTTGATAGGTTTGGATGGTATGCTGAACCATGCCATCAGATCGATCTCTCCCAGGTTGAGGGAACCATGGAAGTAGGTACCGCTCGTCGTTGGCTGATGCATGACCCTCAATCCATGCTCAACCTCTCTCTAGCGTGGCATCCATAACATCGAGAATGAGTTGATCTTCCGAAGCAACGACAAATTTGTCTTTCACGATTCGCAAGGGTTCGAAGCTGGTAGTAAAGCCGAGTTTGAGAGAATGAAGAAATTTATTGCGGACCGTACAAAGACCGCTTTTCTCAAGAAGCGCATTCACGCGATCTGGTAACGGGCAAAGCTAGGTAACGGTTATTCGATTGATGGAAATTCTTGGGCAGGTATTGCATCTCGATGGACAAGGTTGAACGAGCGGTCCAACGAAGCGAGGAAATGTTTTTTGAAGAATGTGACACTGGGAATGGTGAGCTATTTTTGAATTCACTGTGGTTGAACTCATGACGTGGTTAGCTCCAGTCATTGTGTTGTTCACGAAATTTGACGCACTGATGGCTGTAGCAGTCGGAAGGCTCGATCGACGGCTGCCGATACAGGAGCGGCGATTGCTGGCCAAGCCACTCGTCGAAGACATTTTCAGCAAGGCTGATATCTGGGGAAAGCTCTCTCGGATGAGATATGTACCAAAGTCCTGTGTTCGGCTTGAAGGTTTGTGCTACATTTCTCCGGGATACAATGTGATATGCCATTCACCATGATGCATCTAGGATTACACAAGTCAAATGAAGGGTGTAATGATCTGCTTGAGAAAACAGCAGCTGGGCTGAGTGAAGATGTATTGCAAATGCTGCTTGTCTCAGCCCAGGAAATCAACATTGCACTTTGTGTCAAATATTCAGCTCAATGGTAAAGTATCTCATAAATGAATTCTTACTTCAATATCTCAATATCATGGTTTAAATCAAGGGCAGTGTCACAGGAATATATGGAAAACAGCAACTTATATCCAATTCTATATTTGTTTCCTCATATTCAAGTATGTTAACAATTGGACCTAGTGTTCCTGCTGACACTTCTTTTATGACTGCAGAGAGTGTGTGCAAATTCTGGCATGTCAGTGATGATTGCTGACTAATGGATGTTCACTCTTCCACCTGCTCTGGGAATCATAGCTTGTGAGTTGTGCATTCTGGGATGTCAGTGATGATGCTGACAAGTGGATGTTCACTCTTCCTCCTGCTCTGGTAATCATAGGGAGTGAGTTGTGCATTCTGGGATGTCAGTGATGATGCTCACCAGTGGATGTTCACCCTTCCTCCTGCTCTGGGAATCATAGGGAGTGAGTTGTGCATTCTGGCATGTCAGTGATGATGCTGACCAGTGGATGTTCACCCTTCCCCCTGCCCTGGGAATCATAGCTCGTGAGTTGTGCACTCTGGGATGTCAGTGATGATGCTGACCAGTGGATGTTCACCCTTCCTTCTGCTCTGGGAATCATAGCAAGTGAGTGGTGCATTCTGGCTTGTCAGTAATCATGTTCACCAATGTCCACTTTCATTCTACTTCATAAATGACAGCAAGTGAGTTGTGGAATCTGAGACTAATTTATGCTGACAATCTTATCTTCAATATTATCAATCCACTCTCTTGCTTACTATTCTGTTGATCAATTTATGTCTATTATTTATCCTCATTTTGATATTATAGGAAGTGAGTTGTCCATTCTGACATTTTAGTGGTTGTTATAATTTAGGTTCTTATTTTTTTTCTTCAATTTCATAGCTGGTATGTTTATAGTGTTGTATTGATATTCTGTTATTTGTTCTGATATATTTCATCAGGATGTAAGTTCTCCATGTGTAAATTGCCTCATAAAAAGTTGTTTACTTTGGTTGCCAGATGGTAGGAATTTTCAATCCTGTGAACTCATTTTACTTATCAATTCACAGGAGGTTTGTTTTAATCTGAAACTATTGTTCTCACTTGTTTGTTATATTTGTTTTGTTTTCAATCTGCAGTTGCTTAGCCACAATAAGGTATGTAATTTTCTATAAATATGATATTTAGTATTGATGTATTATTAGACTTCTATTGCCACAAAGGAATATCAAGTTTTGCAAGGGAAGAAGATGGTAAACAATCTGATCTGAATTATAACATGAAAGCAGTTGATGATGACACATAAAGGTCACCACCTGGAAACACAGACTGCAAGCTTACATTGGTATTTTTTCCATCATTCAATAGATAGTTTACTATTTATTTCATGTGTATCAGATGCTATTCTCATTCTTGAGCATTCTTTCCATCTTTTTCAGCAAAAGTCATCCCAACCAATTGTCCTTGCTGCTCAGAAGTACAGGAACTCAGACTTGCCTACTAGAGTGGAAAATTCCTTGCAGGCAATTTGGGAGCAATATGAGGCAGCATCTAAAGCAAAGAAATTGGATGTGATCCTTGAGATCATCATGCAGAACCATATGGGTCAGTTAAATTCATATTTCCATGGTTAATTTGATAACATCATAATGTGATTCCAGAGAGGCCTGTAGCTAAATGATAGCCATACACTTGATCCCTATTCCACCATCTGAAAGTTGAATCACAAGATGGAGATTTTGTGAAGGTAGAGAATATGTTGGCATGCTTGTACATCCAGTGAATATGAAATGTTGTTGGACCTTGGAAACCATACTGGTGATTTCCAATAGTTACATTGGACAGAAGTCAATAAAGTAATCAAACATCAATTCAAGTTGGATGTGAGATGAATGACATATATGACAACAAAAGTTAAAGGTAACAAGAAGTATATAATGCTGAAGCTTATGCAGTACCAGTCATGATACTGTACAATGCCTACAAGCTGCAGCTTGCCAGCTCAGACAAGTTGAAGTGCAATACCTAAGTTCATGATGTGACTTCTATCAATCAAAACAAACAGCCTAGTTACCATCCCTTACCATCCACATTCCAGTGGCAATGGATAACTGTGCCACATGATGGACAGTGCATTGTGTCACCTTCTCCAACACTTTCAGGGTTGGATCATCAGTATGTACAGGGAGACTTGGATAGTATGGAAAAAACCTCATATTGCTATTCTACAGCTAGTATACTGTATGTGTATGGTTGCTTGTGCTAAGCAACAATATGTGGGTATATAGCATGGTCCAGTGATCTTCCTCATATTCCTGGACAATTGTAAGTCTGATTATCTTCATGGCAGGGTCATCATCTGCCTAACCAGCATCACAGTTCATTCATATATTTGTGCTGACAACAGAGAGCAAAATCATCCTTGAGGATAAGAAGTCTTGGCTAAAATGAGGATGGAGGGTCCACCATAGTGTATGGTGATGTTGGCCCAGGTCACAAGGATCACCTACAACCACAAAATATTATTTCATCCAACATGACAAATGAGTGGAATATGTTTTAGTGATAGATTAGTGCTCAGAACATGCTTGAGGTGAAAGCAATACAGTCTAAAAAAGGTACATGTGATCACTATCAAGTAGCAGGAAGCTACTATGAGTAAGTAATATGTTTAATATGTGAAATAGGTTGCTCACCTTGGTCTTGCACATTAGAAGCAGACTGACTGAGGTGGCAAGTGTGAGGTTGAAAAGGTATAAATACCTGCAGGATGACAATGGTATGACAAAGAATAAGTGGTCATTGCTGTCAAACAATGACATCAAACAAAGAGGATAAAGAGAACAACAATCAAAGTATTAAAGGAAACTACTGTATGTACTGTATCATAAATCATCACATGAACAGTATGTGTGCATGCTTGTATCAAACCCTGGCCCTTTAGAGGAGGAATTACTTCTATGCATGAACTAATTGGAAAAATTAATAGTATATCTAGGGTGTCTGTTTAAACACAGAACACACAGTTGAAGTAGATGGGACAGACATCAATGCTGTTGTCAGTGTCATGAAGTGATGAATGGTGGTGGTTGTGTGAACTGTGGTGCTCTGCAGAGATGGCAACTTGAGAGTTGAAGCCTGTGGATCTGTGATATCCAATTTCAAAGGATAACTATCCATTACAACTAAACAGGACTGCAGTATACTTTGTTAGCCATGATAAAAACCAGCTTGAGGATACTTAGCAAGGGTTTGGCAAAGGAAACAGTTGTGGTTGGAGTGTAAAATTTGATGTGCTCATTGTACATACATATGTCACTAACTTATGTACTGATAGACAATGACTAAGTAAGTGAAGTAAGACAAATAGTATGAGTCATGGAATGGAGGATATCATGTGAAGTGAAACAATGGGATAAAATATAACCTTATCATAGACAAGGTTCCTTTTCCCACATGGTAACAAGTCCTTCAAGCTGGTGTTGGTATGCATACATTTTTATCATAACATACATTGTTAAGCATTGTAGATACCATTCTCATATCAAAGCATTCATTTTTTCTAACCAGTCACTTCTGCAGCACAAGAATACAAGGCATCAAATAAATATGCTAGTGTCAATTAAAGACATGGAAGAGATCTTTCATCAATGTGGCAAAGTATCCCATGATCAAAAAGTGGACATGATTAACACTGTTATTCTCAATAACTGCATGTATGTATTAAATGCTTTTTCACTATCTGCTCCACAACTGATTATTCATACCCTCCAACAACCAAAGCCAATAGTACTGTAGACTAGGGAACAGTAGCAAGTCAAGAAGTGGGTAGGACAGCACAGAGATAGAATCAGCCATTGAAGAATATCTAAAGTTACTGTCTGTGGAATCTTAGTGTAAATAAAGTGTAACCTTGGTTGTATCCATCCCTCCAATTCCTGTAATACAAACAGTAATCAAAGTATGTCATCCAAGCAAATACAAGATTTACACCAAGACTTTATCTGAGTATCAAGACTCTACTTGGATTGACCTAGCCTCCCATCTCTAAAATCCAAGTCATAGCCAAGAAACTCATTTTTAGCCAAAAGAGGCACTGCTAAACTATTAACAAATGAAAATTTGAGTGCATTTCACACTTACATGCGATTTTGAACAAGGACATTGCTAACCATGTCCACTTTCTGGTCATATGTTGCTTTTCCATATTGCTTGAAGACCCCTGCCAACTCCTTTCTAACCATGGCACATGACCCTGATGTTCTGTACCTCTTGAATGCAGAAGAGAATGGCTCAGGATCATTTTTCTGGGAAAGAAAAAAAGAGTGCTCTGATATCAGAATGTTATCTGCATTGTATGGAATCAGTAGTATCCCATACACATATTCAAAGTATCAAAAACCTACCAACACCTGCTTGAAGAATCTGTTGCCATGAGGAAAATACTGCCTAGTTCACAATTAAATTGAGGCCTATTGCAAGGGAATACTACCAATACCAGATTATATGATCTGAGAATATCATAATCAGTATCAACATGGACCTACAGTACATAAGGAAGCTCAATAAAGAACATATTTTCCTCAACAAATGCATTTACCTGATTCTTGGTGAGAAGCTGTAGGTTGAAAACCACAGATTAATCAAATGATAAAATATCTTGTGATATAAACCCACCCCCTAGAGATAATCAATAATGAGCCATCTTTGACATTGTAAATTCTTACCATCTAAGAATAACATGGGTAAATCATTCAGTAATTTTTGATACCAACTTACATCCTGTTGAATATATTATAACAAGAATATATTAGGATGATGGAAAACATACCAGCTATATAAATGAAATGTTGCAAGAATGGAAATCACTCTTGAGCATAATTGTCCATTGACAGCTAGAGTGCACCCACATCCTATAGCAAGACAGAATTTTAGTATCCTTATATCAATGTTTGGTAACACTGAACTTACTGACTATATAACCAGGAAATTTTAATATGAAGAGGCTTTAGTATATCCAGCTCATTACTATGCCATGATAAATCACTAACCCACTATCCATGATTCCCACCATGAAATTTAGTTAGAGATGAATTCATTATCATGCCATAAGAACTTACTTACCCACTGTGCATGCAGTAAATTCCACCATGAGTGTGTGAATGGAATCATATAGATAACATAGCACAGAACAAAACTTACTTCCTATACAGAATTTCTCAAGGTGAATTATCAATCCTCCAAATGCAAGGACAACTCACTGTCATTAAGACCTAAGCCAAATGAAATGAATATGAATCAGCATATTCCTTTCATAGACAGCACACCTACATTCTACATTTTTCAATGGAACATTTGGAATTATCAGCATCATGACTTCATTACCATAGGACACAACTCACTTTCTATGATTCTCAAGGTAAGAGAAAGCATAGGGTCAGTAGTATAATAATATTGAACTTACATCCTATAATTTCCAAGGTTGAATGTCAGAGTACATCAATACACTTGCTACAATGTACAGCTCACCAGCTTTGAGTACCAATTTTAAGATCCTGAGCTTGATTATCTCATGAGCAAGGTACTACTCACTAGCTATAAGGGATGTGATTAAAGAAGATAGACATGTCATTAACAACTTACTGCCTTCAATTTCCAAAGATACATGGTGACATTGGAAACAAATTAAAAAGTGAGCTTGAATAAATATACCACAAAATAATTACCTTCTGTGATTTCAAAGGCAAGAATGTGAAATGGATCCATCAGCATGACATAGAACATGGCAATTCACATTCTATACTGCAATGTCTAGGATCATGATGTTATCAAGTATTGATGGTGTACAACTTACCTTCTATAATGTTCACAAGCAGTAGGGAATAAATGTGCAACTATCAGCACACATGTCATAACAGTGTCAATGTAAAACTCACACTCCAGTGCTTCCAAAGTATTAAAATCAGTGTGATTGCAAGTGATGATACATATGCAACATGATGGAAAATACAAACTCACTGTGATCACCATGGAAAGTAAACACACTCATTAATATACCATCTGCAAGTCTAATGCAAACTCTCCCTTACCTAAAGATGAGGAAACCAGAATGCCAGTACCTCAAGGACTTGGTAACTTGGATCAGGTTTTGGAAAGAATGAACTGTACAAATCATCTGTCAGGTTGATCAAGCTTCATTGAGATAAAAGTCAGGCAAAAATTATGACTTGTCACATGAAGCCACTCACTGCCTAGTTGCAAATTTAACACAGAGTGCAATGTTCACTTCCTGAGCTGAAATCAGCAACATTTGCAAGGCTGGCTGGTTTAGGGAGATTGCAGTTGTCTCCAAAAGTTCACTGCATCCCTCAATGGACTTGTGCATGTCTTGATAAAAGTGAAGGTCAAAATGTGCACGTCAAAGGAGACAACACCAACCTCCAATCCGGACACAGTACTTCGGAACGTACTTCATTTTGTGGAGACGGCCCCAGACATCGGCTCCATCAAATATTTGTTCGACACGGGACTTGGCCTTTGACAATTGTTCTTGTGGAGACAGTCGTCGATCGGCAGGTACTAATGTTCCGAGTGCTACCGGCAGAAGCGCGTCGAATTTTGTGAACAGCACTATAACGGGAACTAGACAATCACTCGCATCAGTCCACGACGAAGAGATGGGATAAAATTCACCATTCCAAGGATTACAGTGGTCAAAAAACCTTTCCTCGGAGCGTTGGATCGCCCGGTCAAGCTCATCCATCGGGATGCAATACCTGCATGAGACGTAATTTAAAAACATCAAGGCGGACTTATTCTATTTACCATATCGCATGGATCCGCTTCTTGAGAGTGGTGGTTTTCGCGCGACTCTCAATAAAATCCTTCATCAGCGAGAACTCGTCTTCGCGGCCCGCTTCGAATCCTTGTGAATCATGGAAGACGAATTGGTTATTGCTCCGGAATATCAGCTCGTTCTTGACATTGTGATTCCCGCGCTAACCACGGTTTAAGCTGAGTAACCCGATGCGATGCGGGACAAGACCTACATCTACAGATGCCTCGACTACCGACGGATCAAGCTGACCACATACATGAGCGTATGACACGACGGCATGCATTAACCTAGACATACCTTGTTCCCCTTGCCATCGTAAATCTCCGGATCCTGCGTAGTGTTGCAAATCGCCCGAAGAATCGTCGTCTTTCCTGCGTTCGCACGTCCCATGATAAGAACTCTGAAGCGCCCAAACTTCTCTCGAAGCTTGTTGTAGTCTTGTGTATCTGCTGCGTGCATTTTGAGACGGTAAATACACCAAAGATTCGTAGTTAAGTTGAGAGCCGAGGTTCTGGGGGGTGATGGTGAGAGTAGGGAAGGAAGAGCGGCGCGCCTATCCTACAGGAGTCGAACTGCTTCGGCCCAGTTCCGATTTCCGTTCCCCGCCATGTCACGATCACATGAGGAACGAAGAATTTTTAGCGAGTTGACGTCAACAAGGAAACCATGGTAGGACCAAAAAAGTATTGCATTTTCTGGCGCGATAGGTACGTCAGTGTCACAAGAGGAGACTTAAAAAAAAACGCATTCACGAAGCACTGGGTGGGCTTAGTTCGACCGCACGAAGTTTGAAGCAAATTACTGCGTGCAAGGGTGTCTTGCATGAAAAGTGCATGAAAAGTTGGCTGCCAGCCATACACTCAATCCCTTTATCCTAGAGGGGAAAAACGCATGGGTGCACCTTGCTGGAAGCTAGCAAACTTTTTTTTAATGGTGAAACCCGACCAAATGAAAATGTCAGGCTTGCATATATGCCAGGCGTCGCGTATCAAAGGTGAATCATTCATTCTCCAAGGTGACCTAAGCTAGGAAACGACAGTCGGAAAGTGGTATGTACGTACGATCTCTGGGTATCTCATCCCATCTATCAATTATATCATCCTTTACGATTTAATTCTGTAACCTGGGTGAACGGTGGAAATAAGGTTGCTTGGACCCCAAGATAGACCTCTTTGAGGACGGGAAAGTAAGGGAGAATATTCTGCAGATTGGTGGATGAGGCAGTAGTCGACCGGTACCAGCAGCGAAACGCGTACCTCGAACACGACCCTGACCTCTATCCGTCCCGAACCTATACCCCGTGGGCCAGACCCAGGCGGCGCGTTAGTAACAGCCCCTGGCGCAGCCGTAGACACCTCGCACGCCACCGCGCCTCCCCTTGTCCGCCATAACGCTGCCAGATAGTACCTAACGTTCCATCTCCGAAAACCCTCGTGTATGACGACATCTTCGAGGGCTGAGAGTGGGATAAAGTGGTGTGTGGTGGAAAGAGTGGGAAGGAGGGGGTGTCCGCGGTGGGTTTCTAGTTGGATGCCGAGGGTGGGGAAGACGAGGAGAGATTCTAACGTTGTGCGTGAGAAAACGGTAAAGGGAACA
Source organism: Boletus tylopilopsis (assembly GCA_038093875.1). Taxonomy (NCBI): domain Eukaryota; kingdom Fungi; phylum Basidiomycota; class Agaricomycetes; order Boletales; family Boletaceae; genus Boletus; species Boletus tylopilopsis. The sequence goes on along the minus strand of JBBPTB010000574.1, from coordinate 4,128 downwards.
ACAAGGGTCACAACTAGATGAGCGGAATATATGGAACGTACCGTGGAGAACTTGCATGAAACGTGTCCAAACGAGATAGGCCAATACCACTCCGATGCCAGCGAGCAGAACACACCTTGACACCGGAACCTACAACCACCCCAAAAAATAAATCGAATCAATCTCAACTTCACTCCCCATAATCGAAAGGTATGAAAAAAGGGAGAAGAATATACCGACGACGTACCTCGCACTGCATCAAGATCATCCCCAATACCACCAAGCCAACGTCAGCCCAGAACCAAGTGCACGTCCCACGCACGACTCGACCGCTCCCATCACGTGCCAGCCGCCAATGTTCAACGCGGTACTCTATGAACCCTGGCCAATATAAGACTGTGAATTCGGGATGTGTATCGGGCAGGGGGCGGGTTTGGCGCATGCATCGAGGAGGACAAGGTACAGAACCAGAACCGAAAAGGGAAAAGCGTGTTTATTCAGCAGGGGCCGTGCTTCATTTGATCCGGGACGGAAGCAACCTACGAATCGGACCCTGTCCCGCTCGATCCAAGGCGTCATTAATCCGTTAGCTTCCCCTCAGAGCAGTGCGAAGAAATTTGAACATTATTTTTGCAAGGAGCTGTACCCAGTCCGGCGCTATACCAACCAGGCACTCATAGGTACGGTCGTCATAATGCTCGATCTTACCACAATAATGCATCGACAGGCTTTGTAAACGTTCAGCATTGCCCCTGATCTACTTTGACACTACATCGTCGCCACGTAAGTATTCTACATCTTGTGACTCACTTCATGTGGCACCAGGCAGCGCCACTCGTGTCAATTTACGAATTACGAATGATCAAGCCACCACGGCCCACCTGTCAGCCCAGTCCAAATTTATTCGACTAGGAGCTATGCCAAGTGAAATTAGTTGCAGTCGCCTTACCTATGATGCATCCATATTGATCCACTTCGCAGTAGCCGCAATGTCATTTGACACAAGGCGGTATTGGTGTTACATATAATATCGATCAAACTAGCGTAATCACTCAGCCTGGAGCCACTGGCGTGCCGGCTACAGGTGCGTCCTTACCTGTGATGCCATCGGTACTGATCCACCTTGATACCTGACATTGTGACAGTACTGGTGTGTCGATATTCAGTGATCAAGCTAGCGGGATCACGTAGCCCATTCCGAATTTCTGGTCTGTTCGATTCGACTTAACCCATATCATGGCGTTACTACCGTGATCATTGAATTGATATATGGATTCGCCATAGGATGCGTATCCACCTGCAGCAATGCAAGTTTAGTTTCTGCACTACAGCCGATGCATTTTTGCGTGGTGACTCGCTCCGTTTCTTGAGATGATGTCCTAACATTTGCATTTTTGAGCAGAACGACTACTCTAGTTTTCGCCTTCCGATATGTCGCTCTCAGTGATTGACTCCTTGGAACACGAAAGAAGTACGAGCGTTATGTCACCACCATATATTTCCTGGAACAAGGAGAGTTTGTAATACACTGGCGCATCGCCCGCGATCCATCTCAATAGATTTCAGTGTCGTATGGGAATTGCTCGTCGTCATGCGGTTATCTTACATCTTTGCGTCCTTCAAGAAGAGATGCCAACATTTGGCGGTACGAGTGGTGTCCATGTGCTACCCAGCCGCTAGTGCCCACTAGCAGTATCGTTTCGAAATTGGGGATCAAATTTTGGCGTAATATGCTTGACTGATTGCGTCATACGTCGAGCATCGACTGTGCGTTCCATCAGTTCAAGATAAGTACCAGAGATGCTTACATGATGACGACGGGCTTGACCACCTTCGAGTGTCTTGCGCGGCATCAAATGCGTACTGATGACAGTGTTGCGGCCCGTTTCTCGTCCGCCTATGAGTAGTCCAACTAAGGTTGACGCGATAGCACCGCGGTCGATCGCCGTAACATTACAAGTTCCCTGAAAGTAAACAGCACCTACCTAGTACCTGACGGTCCCAACGACCACACTCCTAGTAGCAAGCGCCGCGCCCTGGACGATCAACCATCACAACCCAACTCCGAGTCGGGTCCGGCTCGATCCGAAATGCACCGCACCTCCCCGGGCCATTGAACCTTGGACCCTTGATCATCCTTGATCCGCGACGCTCCCGAGTGAGCCCGAGGACACGAGCGCACTCTCGACGCACCTAAGAGCCGCCACATCGAGCAAACCTACATAGGACACAGCCTCTTTGCGAGATGCAGTGCGGCGTACCATGTTCATTTGTCAACGTTCATTGTATACGTACGTCCAAGTCAACGCCAAGCGGATGGATGTCTGGAACGACTCCACGAATGGACGCGCCTAGAATCTCATCCAATGGGCGACCCGACATTATTCACATTTCTAATTTGGAATGCGCGTCCACGGCCAGTGACTGGGGCTTTCAAATGGAAACGCCATCACATGATCGTGCTGACACTATCGTCGTTTGGCGTGGACGACTCTTGCCAGGGCCAAGGTATCATAATCTCCATCACCGGCATCACTAAATCAAAATAACACGTTAGATCCGAGATTCTCGTCCCCGAGGGCGGCCCGACCATTCTAATTTGGGCCATGGTAGGTTCTGGAATCAAATGGACGCGCCATTACATGATCGCGCTGACGCTCTAGTACCACCACCATCGGACGGCTTGCCAAGCACTGATCTAGGATTCACATCTTCATCACCAGGATTGGACATGATGCTGCGGCTCCGCGTACAGGAGTCCTCCTATGATAGATGCGCAGTAGAATTCACATCCTGTCGCGTCTCAGCGGACCCATCACCGTGCTGTTCATCATGCCAGTGGCCCCGTCATCTCATCCCGTTCCGCAACGCCTCGTCCGACATCATCGTTTCCATCGCCAGCGTGCCCCCGCGCGTCCATCGCATTCAAACAACCACACATCCTGCTCGATCCGCGTTTTTCTACAGTTCCGTCCCACGATCGATCGATCTTTGCATGAACAGACAAGGCAGGGTCGTATCAAAAGTTGTATGCACCGCGTGCGCGGAGTACATGTGTCCTTTGCGTAGCGAGACATGCGCGATCACGTCCGAGACTGTCCAACAGGGGGATAACCATAACCAACTAGGAACGACGTGACGTGATCTACTAAAGAGCGACTTGAAAAGGCGAGCCCTGTGCAACGATCCCGCGCGAGTCCACAAACCTCTTGCGGCGTGTCACTCGAGACGAGGACGGTCCGAGCCCTTACCACGTCCAAACGGAATGATGCATCATGTCTCTTGGATGACCAGTGACGACGATGTCGTTCCACCCCCTGTCAAACATCATACATCGGCATCATTAATGAACAGGAGGAACCGAGAAACGTTATGAAAAGAACGGATCCACTCCACCGCTAATAACGAATACTTACCGCGTTCTAGATCTCGAGATATGGTCCGTACACATCGCGAACACAGCCTCAGGTCAGCGAACGGAACGACGTGCACGGATGTCCCCTGACTCTGAGTTAAGCCGCATCAACCTACATTATAAGTACATGGTCCATGATGGCATGCCTGAGATCCTGTGTCCATCAGTTGGGGTTGTACTGTACCTTGGCACGTCTTCGAGACCGTCGTCCGCCCATCAAAGCATATTTACTTTTGCCGGGAGATATTGCCGGAGGATATAGTAGATACCGTAGACGCCGTACGGTCCAGGTGTATGTTTGGTGACCAAGCAGATCCGGCTGCGAACCTCTTTCGGGAAAAAAACGAACAATGATCCACATTCCCTATGTGATGCCACATCGTAGGTGAATAAACAAACTGCAATCCAGGGACCGCGCAGCAAATGATGGAAGCGGTGGCATGTTTGGCGAACATGAGGCATCCGATGTTTCAGCAACGTCCAAGCTGATCGTTCAAACCCACGGGTGCATGGCCTCGCATAAACATCGCAACGTTTGACAGGATGGCAGCGGCACAAGTACACCAGTAGCGTCGAACCCTGCTGTGAAAGTGCTGTGAAGGCGAGCTCAAACCCTTGCCGTGGGCGCGACGGCATAGGCGAATTTGACAACCCAAGGGACAGACACGACGCAAGACACGGACGTCATTCGACACGGACGTCATTCAATGGCTCAGGGACGGTGGTGTCATTTT
>JBBPTB010000573.1:0-17852 GCA_038093875.1 Boletus tylopilopsis | reverse complement strand
CTCATGACCATGGGCAAGACGACATGGTCTTCGGTCGGCAATTCTGACAAGTTGACGGAGTACACCCTGGCATATCCATAGTATACCCCGGGCTTGGCGATGTTAGCCATGTGTGCGATGGACTCATCGGGGAGGTTCGCTGGGCATATTGTTGGGAATGATATCACCTCCAATGGAGTGGCGCAGTGACACCCACCAGTCGGACATCCGAGTTCCTTGCTCCCTCTTCCAAAGCCGTGTTGTACGATTCCTTCGAGTTGAATTGGGTATGGATCCTCTGGGGTATCGGGGCCAACGATGTTCGGTCTGTTGCTACGAAACGAGTCAGGGGGTGGTGACGAATCAGACAAAGTTAGTAGGCCCATGGAAGACAAGATAAAAGTCGAGCCCCGAACTTGTCGCACGGGCAGCTTGTTCATCACCGCCATCCATCATGACGACCATGTTCACAGGCTATCCGCCCTATGGAACGTATCAGGCACCCTACCCAGCCTATCCAATGCCTCCCCCGGGTCAGCCCATGCCAGCCCCGGTCCCCGCAACTATTCCACACTTTACCCCCCACTTCCCTCAACCGCCACCCGGCTACCCATTGTATGCCCTCCACCCCCCCAAGCCTCCTACTCCACCACCCGGCCCACCCACCGCGCCGGACATCCCAACAATATCCCCTCAGATCGCGTCCAACCAAGTCCGGAAGCTGATCGCGACCCAGTTAAAGTTGGCGGAGTTTGACGCCATCGAGCCCTGCGCGCTGCAACGACTGGAGCTCGAGGTGGTTGCATGTACGTTTTCTTTTGAAGCCGTTTTCTCCCTCCAAATACTCCTCGTCCGTCCCTAGTCGTCCAGGCGCTGTACGAACAAGCCCATGAGTACGCGAATCTGGCCAACAGGGTGGAGCCCGTAGCAAACGACGTTCTTCTCGCGTGCCATGACAGGGGTCTGAAGGGAAAGGACCTCCATAGCATCGCCCTCGCTTCTCAATCAGCTCGTTCGTGTTGTTCATCACTCTGGTCTCGGTAGTTTGTTGACCCTGTTCTTTTTTTTTTTTCCAGGTGCGTCGACAGAGACGTCGTTGGAACTTCCACCGTCGCGTGAGCCCTCGCCAGAGTTGCTTTCCTCCGATGACGAGGGCACACTGCCGATTATACCAACCACGCTACGTTCCCTTCCATCTTACTTCCCACCTCTTCCCCCAAAGCATACGTACTTGAAAACGCCAGTGCGTTATCAACCCAGCCTACCGATTCTCGCTCATGGCTGATATTCCCCTAGGCATCACCACCAAAGAAGGCAGCTCTTCCGTCTCTTGAACGCAAACTAAAGACTGCTGGATTGGTACAGGAATCGCTAAAAAACCTATTGACAGCCACAGAGGACAATTTGGGCCAAGAGGATGGCGAGCTGCTCGGACACATAGTCAATTGCGAACCGTCAACATACGCACGGAAACGGTGGAGAGTGTTGCAACAGTGATTCTTAGGACCCTCAAACTGTAGGTATATCATTACCCCTCTTGGATGGGTCTCCATCTCTGTTGAGCTACCTATCATCCTTACCATACGCTTGTGCGATCTATGGAAACGTGTTACAAACACAAACGTAACCCTGAGAATATAAAGCAACCTGGCCAACTGCGCATCGCTCTGACTGGCTAGGTTTTAGCTTGTGGACTATTGGCGGCTTTTGTAGATTTCGAAACGCGTGGCCGTGCTTTTCTCCTTTTCGAAGGTGGCAATGTCGTAACGTCCGAAGGTTGGGTGTCGCCAATTGTTACCTCTTTGAATCTGGCTGGTCGTTGCGACGATTGGGGCCGGCGAAATGAATGTGACTCGGGACTGGTGTTTACAACCGGTTCGAGGAATATGAGTTGCGTTGGTCGGTGGGATTCTGAGTGGGGCAAAGCCGGAGATAACGATTGTACGTCACAGAAGGAAGGTTCAAGATTGAGGGTATTTGAAGTTGATAATACTGAATCCGATGATATGGGTGCCTGGTCAACTGAGGCAACTTGGACTTCGGAAGTTACCGCAGACACCGTCATGGTTGCTTCCTTTTGCAGCATTGCATATCGGCGCCGGCACTATAGAAAAGTAATGTTTCGATGGCTCCCGTATAGTAAAGACATTGTCACGTTACCATATCTTCCGTCCTCCCATTGGTAAGCCGCTCAGAGATCGCTTTCCACGACGCAGTCTCGTGTTCTTGTACATAATCAAGCAATAACCGATCTTCCTCCTCCGACCATTTGCCTTTGTTGATGCTTGGATTTACTTGATCAGTCCAGCGCTCTCGGCATTGATCGTTATGTCGACCGGGTATAGTAGAAGCAACATCCATCCACGATGAACCGTACGCGGCTACGGCAGCACAGAGACGGGCATCTTCCCCTGAGGACCAGGGCGAATGCTTGATGGTTTCGTCCAACGTTTTTTCGAACCTATTACTACATTGTGAAGGAGTCACGTCTTCCGAGACATAGCGTGCGACTGTAACCAACCACTTTTAACTCAAGACATGATGAAAGATGGCGCAACGAACCAAGATGCCAATTGTCATGCCCATACATACGGATTGCTTTTAGCAGACGTTCATCGGCTTCTGTTGTCCATCGATGTGCCTTTCGTGAGACTGCGTGCCGCATGCAATCCAGTGGCGTTCGTCTCGTCTGAGGTCTTTTCGTAAGCTCGCCCAGACCCTCAAGGTGTTGCATCTTACCCCTAGCCTCTTTGCTACGGCCACCCAGTCCGGCTGACCGTCAGTAGACTCGGCGGCAAGAGACTTGACTTTCAATGCTTCCTCCTTGCTCCAGGGTTCGCGATTAAACTCGGGATGTTGTTCTCCGAGCCAGCGTATCTCGCATTCTCTGGCTGTACGTGTGGTCATGAAGACAGCTGACACCTATGAACATTGAGTAATCCACAACGAGGCAAGCACCGAAAGTGACCTTCTCGGCGACCCTATTCCAATCAATACCTTCTGCATCCAGGCCAGGAACGCGGGTCGTCCGTGTATCGATATTCGGAAATGCTAGGTAACCTCTGCCGCCGAAGATATGGATCATGAACGAACCCCTGAGAATAGACACACCTCTGTTGAATATCCAATGCATGCTTGCGAAAATTCTCGGCTTGTACAGCCTCCGCAAGGGCTTCCAGTTCCTTGGGTTTCACTGAAAAAAATTACGTGCGATGCTATCTGCGGAAGGCCGAAACATACTCGGGTGTACTTGACTGAAGCTTTGATAGCGGCTGCGTTTCAGAACATCTTCATGGAACGGAAATTCCTGAAGGTATGGTCATTCCTGCAGAATAAATTGAATTTATTTACACACGGGTGACAACAGCTCTTTTGTTGTAACTGGTGCTGTTGCTCGGACGGAACCAGGTATGGTCACGGACTCGGAGCTCCCTATCTCCAGATCGGACTCGTCAATGTTGTCGACGGCATCCTGCGGTTCACTTTCGACAATAAGGGCATTGAAAGCAGACGAGTGGACGTACGATCAACTTGTCGAGCGTTCCCAGCTCGGTTTCGAGTTTCTCTATATATGTCTTCAAGGCATCCGTATGCTCCCTATTGACCTGAAGGGTTCGCTGACCCAACTCGACGATTCCCTTGTTTTCTTCCATTTCTTCCATAGAAACTCGTGAACATACAGACGATTCAGTTTTAGTGAGCTGGTAGAGCTCGAGCGTTGTAGCTGGTGAGGGTGAGTGGAAACCTTCAGAAGGTCACGGTCACGTCACCGACTTGGACCTGTAACTCGATCACGCAGTCTGCCTGATGATACACTCACCCGGGATTTAGGAACGATTCATCGACGAAATAGTCGTGCCGATGCTAATGCGCAAGGCCGGATCAGATGTCTGAACAACGGGTTCACAGATACTCAACAAAAAGATAAGATACCCGTCCTCATCCTTTACCGTCAGCGGAGTCGATCCGATGATCGCAATCCAGTCACTCAGACTATTCCCGGAATGTTCTTCTCAAGCTGGGCCTGAAATCACGCTCACAACCTAGATAGAAGGGAGATCCTGGAGCGCCAAAAAGAGCGTATTCTCCCGACAGTGATCGGAAACTGGGAAGTTTAGCGTTGTTTCCTCACATTCCGCAGGACTTGCAGCACCGTGTGGGTGCCATCGTTGAGACCAAATGTGGGCCGATCCGGGGTGGGCGTACATTCAAGGACTACGCCCATGAGACCAAATGTGAGTGTGTCATCAACCTGTATACGAACTCTATTCGCGCGTGGACTGTCACCAATCATGGAATGGGCGCAATTGTATAGTCGTTAGGAACCAAGTATGGCCTCAGCAAACTCTCGGAAGACCCGTAAGTCAAGCAAGCGAGTTTCAATCTGACCCCCAGTCGACCGCGGGATATTTGCAAACATTGTGTCCCCTTCATCGTTCACGCGTGACTCCAAGTTCCCGGTCAAGGTCTACATCCATGGAGGGTACGCCCCCTGACAAGTCTGCCCCGGATTTGCTGCGCCCTATCAACCTGCCTCAACAGGTTTCTCCAGTGGAGCTCTCCTCGCGGACTTATCATTCAAGCGTAATATGTTGCTCAAGAACGCTGAGAGGTCCGGGTAAACGTCGGACATCATTTTTCGATGTTTGGTTTCCTTGCTTGCGATGAGCCCAAGGTCTACGGAAACTTCGGTTCAAGGACCAATGGCTTTGCACCGAAATGGATTCAGAAGAACATTGAAATTTTGGAGGTAACCATCTTTGGTCACCGATTGAACGCATTGTTCTAATTTATGTAAGTCTAAATTCTGGGCAGGTAACCCGATACAGCTCTCTGGACTATCGGACGATGCAGTAGCTCACGCTACCAAAGGTGCTCATTCCATTCACCAAATTCTCCACCACATATCGCACCTCCAGAATTCTCCCATCAGGTCTGCCCTCCTCCAGTCTAGTGCATACACTGGAAAGCTACCACGCCCAAGACTACCGCAGAGCTGCATCCCCAATATGAAGCGCTCTGCCGCGTCTCGACCTTGACCCTGACGACCCTTGCGACCATCTGCGATCCCTCACTCGTTCCCGCTACCAAGCTTCTACACTTCATCGAGACCGGCAAAGTCGGGGTGGAGAATGGGACGTACCGAGGATGCTTCGACGGTACCTGGATCCCTACCTCCCCCGACCCAATGGCCTGGCAGAACCTTGCACGTAAACTCCGTGAAAAGGGTGTGATGAGCATCGTCATCGGGGACCTCATCGAGGAATGCGCCCGGTTCACGGACCACGCGACGATTTTCCGAACATCTTACGGTACTATTCGCGCCGAATCGCAGAGCGGCTTGTGGAGAAATGCAGGAAACTTTAAACGATGCGAGTGTCGAAGAGGCGAGAAAGTTGATGGGGTTATTTTGGGCGATGGGTCAGGTGCACGTACCGGCGTGGATGTTCGTGTGGGATTTTTACAGTGCAGATTTCCCAATAGCAAGGTATGCGATTAGGTGGATGAACGTTTGGACGTCGAAGGACGTGCATTCAATATTTTTGATTGGATGCCATTGACAACGAGTTCAAGGTTGAACGCGAGGGAATCAGAGCCCACATGACCGTTCAATCAAGCGCTTACGTTGAAGAAGGAGCGGGCAATCACGGAGAGATGGCAAGATGTGGGACCAGTTCATGGTAGTATGATAGGTTAACTGCAAGTATCCCACGCATTCTGACCAAACCTAGACTGTTACGTTTTGCTCTCTGACCTAGTCCTACCGTACTCAAATGGCTCAAGGTGCCGCAAAACGTATAGGTATCTATCGTCGTCCACCAAGAATCACAGAGCTCAAATCTGACCACCACTCCCAGCCGGACAGAATGAACAAACCATCAAAGTCCTTCGTCTTGGGATGTTCATCCCTACCGTATTGTCGATGTTGCTCCGTCTATTGTTTAGACGTGCTTCTCTGCCCCCTTCAAAGGGCTCCCTCGTCATATATGTCGTTACCTATCTGCCGGCGCTATTTTTGTCCCGGTACTTGGAAAGCATCGGGACATCGCGACGCGATCCAACGACTGGGGCGATTATTTCATCTGGGGAAGACCTCAACCAACCCGGTGTTATAGAGCGGTGTTTTGACATTCTATATGTTACTTGTACGCTCAACTTGTGTCTATCATTTTCCTGCTCACGGTGCACGCAGGGGTATGTCAAATAGGAAGCGGCGCCTTTGGGGAATGGTTTTGGTGCTTTTACCTGCTAGTGCGCATTGCTCACGGTTTCACTTACGCGAAAGCTGACGAGTCCTAGATCCCGTCATACGCCGTGTTCAAAGTGTGGAGTAACTTTATTGGTCCCATGATTGGTCGATCATCGGATCAGTCGACGGAATCCGCCAGTGAGAAAAGCACTCTGAGCAAACGGCAGGAGAAGCTTCGCAAGCGGAGCGAAAAAGGTGATCCTCGAGTCCGTACTGTCCGCAAATGACAAGTGCTTGCAGAGTAGATATTCTGTGTCCAATTTTCCTCTATGAGGATCTCTTCTGCGCATTGCAATGGCGTGTGGGCCCTTCACAAGAGGTGTCTTTGCTGTGAGGCATCACGAGTGGTACTGTGAACATCCTCCGTTCGACTTACAAAATTTACTCTTGCCGCACAAATTCAACTTGTCACTCTCCTGGAGTTCAATAACAAATCAATGGTGTACGGTACGAGCTAAGAGACGCAAACTCACCCCGGCTTGAGTCGATCAATGGGATTAGCCACGTGACAACTTCTTCAAGTCTCGTGCACCCTCTTAACATACCCTAACTTTATCCAAGGGCGTCATTGATTGTCAATCTTCGGAACCTTCTGACGCCATGGACGACCATTCTGATATTCATCTTACGCGAGGCGATATCGGCCACACCACACTGGCCGAACGTACTCACATGGGTGAAAAACACGAGCCTGGCGAGACAATTTTGAATGCGGATTTGGTCGCGGATAAACTCACTTTTCCCTCTCCTAACGTGGGTAATGTATAACTTTGAGAATGACCTGCTACTTGATGCGCTAACGTGCGTATATGCAGGTACATGTGAGTCCCGTAATGGATGACGGTGACATCAAAGCCCACGAAGGACAGACCCCAACCCACCCCTTCAACGTGCGATCGTATTTTCGAGTCACGCTCAGAGACTATCCTGATTTCTAACGCGCATATATGCAGTCCGAAAAGGAACTTACAGACATCCAGACAGAAGGAAGTAACCCCGATCGGGACATCCTTCCGGTACCGAATCCCAAGGAACTCGTAAGACTAGCATTTGAATTTCCCGTTTCAAGTACTTAGTCGCTGTGTAGTCCTCATCAGAGTGTGCGGTCGATCCTGTCGGTGGACCCCCATCATCAACAGATATTGACAACGCCGAGGCACCAACAACTCTTCACTCCGAAGAACCGCCATCATCGTGCGCAGGGGCGGTGCCCCCATCTCCGCATGATGAAGAAGAAAGGAACACATTGGATCGCTTCAACTCCACTAAGATAGCGCATGGAGAAGCGGATTATGCGGAAATAGTCGGTGTCAGTCATCCAACAGACGACGAAGAAACCCGCGAGGACTTTATTGATGATCCTCTTCCCTCGCTGCCTCCTAGTTCCAGTCCGCCACAGTTGTTTTCTTCCTCACCTTATGCATCGTCTCAGTCCTCAGTCGACGACGTTGACCACTCACAAACGGTCCGAGTAATTTATCTCCTTGGTGCACTACTATTGAACGTCACTCATAATCCCATAGACACCGGCCATTGAGTCAGAGAGCCGCCCAATTTCTCGTGGCGGCGCGCACGACAACCACGCTATATCGGTTATGCAGGCTAATTTGAATTCTCATTCAGATTCCCAGGACCTCCATGGTCACGAAATAACCGAGGCTGAAACATCTAATAAATTTTATTCGCAAATGGAACCCGAAGAGGGTGCTGGTCTAGAACATTCCAGAAAGCGAATCGCTGATGTATGGTCTAGTAAGAACCTAACGACATTGTCCGCTGATGATCTATGGTAGCCTGATGAATCACATGGTTCACAACCTACAAAACGTCCGGTAAGTATTGTTTTCTCCAAAGAGACAAATGTTCCATCGGATCCCACAGAAAACGAACTCTCGTTTTGATCTCCCTGCCCCGAAGCGTGCGACCTTAGCCTCACAGCACAATCAATTCAAAAAGTTGGCCGCTCCGTTCCGTCCGCCACTGAAGCTCCCGAACGCCGTAGAGGGGCCAACTGCGACGATCGGCAACAGGAAAGCTGAATCAACCATCAGCACTACGTTTGAAACGAGGCACGATAAGATCGACCAAAAGGGATCTACGATTTCGATTTCCTTAGAGCACAAGACCCCGAACACATCGAGATCCGCTACCCAATTCAAGTCTCCGCTGGTCAATAGGGTTGTTCCTGTGGACGCACGCACTATACGCCTTACGCCAGCGCTCCAGGCGCTCGAACGCAAGCTACAGCTGCTCAAACGTGCCATTAAAGTCAAGGAGGACAACGAAGAAAAGGTTCTTGCAAGGCTTGCGGAAAAGTGGATAGAAGCAGGCAGGGAGGTTTCCTATGACGTCTGGGACGCTACCAAGGACACTGGCGATTTTGCGGGAAAGGTGACAATCTTACATAGGTCAGGCTGGGAGAGCACCGACGGGAAGATGGCTTGGGGATGGGATACTAAAACCGGAGATGCTGGTGAAGAATCTTGCGACGTCGATCCGTCAGAGGCATCTTGCGCAACTGGACGACCGACTGGTGAAGCGGAAGACGATAACATCGGCTGCAACACTCTCGGTAACATGCTTCGCCGACTCGGAATTTCGCCAGAGATATTTGGTTGGGACGACGATAAGGAAGCGTTTTATGACTAGAATGTCGAGATACTAGTAGGATGATGTATGTCTCGGTGTTCAAGAATGTTTTGTGAGTTGTGTGGCGGTCGGACTCGCACGCGTCTTGCAAAAACGTACCGACATGTGGTCGCCCTAGCTAGTGACGTCTGAAGCAAGTCGGAAGGAATAGAAAAAGCAGTTTATCCGCCTGTTGAATAGCAGGGCATTTCCCATCTATACATAACGTTACCGTACACTGACGATACAGAAATATACCGAGTCCGAGCAGCTGAATGCAGCACCTGTTAGATCTATGTTGAGAGGTGACGAAAAGTTCAATGAGAGTAGTCATATCTGAAAAATCATGAGCAAGCGTCGCGGTAGCATATTGGATGCGGACTTCTTGTAAAACGTCTCTGACTCTGTGGGAACATCCTGAAACTATTGATGAGTGGGCATGATGTGGTAAAAACAATATTACGAACACGTCGTCGAGCTCCTCGGGGTTTGCGACCCTGCTTCTCAAGCTCATGACGGCGATCACGATCCTCCTTAAGCCATTGCAAGGCAGTGTGGTAGAGAGATGTGTTATCGAATGGCCAGGGTGTGGGTTCTGTCAAGAAGGAACCGAGACACATATGAGCTACATGCGTTGGAGACAAGCTGTCGTCAACTCCATCGTATATATGAGTGGCATCTTTACGCAAGTAAGCTGATGGCTTGAGGGAGACGATTGACACGTACAAAGGATAGTTGCTCCACGGGCGAGACTGTCATCCCGAAGGAAAGTGAGCAACTCGTTGCGAACCAGAACATCCAGATCAACTGTCACCTAAGGAATGTGTGGAGTCAGTGCTGGGAATAAAATAAAAAAAACAGGACAGTGAGCCGACTTCGTCTAATAAGAGAACCTCCCAAGGTGCCATGAGTCCCATGCAAAGTTGAACACGTCTCCGTTCTCCGTCTGATATGGTATGCATGTGCCAGTCCAAGTCTATGTCCAAGATATCAAGTAGCCTGTCTCTGCGTTCTTTATGTCTATAACCTCCAACGGAATCTAGGAAGGTGGATACCACAATGTCGCCCCGGACCACAGGATTCATCGCCCTAGGGATTGATCAAATGTCAGCAAGTGACGGGTCGACTTGGGGGCGACAGACCATTCCGTGCCAAGGAAAGAGACACCAGGGGGCGAATCCCAGAAAACGTCCCTATCGTTGATGCGGACATATGCGTTCTTGATGAGGCGTTTTCCTGCGAGAATCTGCAGCAAGGTAGATTTCCCCGCTATGTCGCTAATGTTGGTGAACCCGACTCTAGGCAAAGTGCGGTGAAGGCGCACCTCCGTTTGCGCCGACTATGATGGTTCTGGATCCTGACGGAAGATGGAGGGAGATATTAGATAGAGAAGGTGCGGTATTAGTGCCATGATGAAATGTGAGGTCGCGTACGGTGATGGCCATTGTGTCAGTCACGACCCTGACGCGATGCCTTTAAGCTTGATGAAACCGGGGGACGCCGGGGATAAGAGGGAATGTTCGCACCGAGATTCGGTTTGACTCAGAGAACAATGAGAGTCAGTATCCTCGGACGCTGTCTGTAAATATACTCACCGTGATCAGTTAAGCGGAGGGGATCAGTACATGATGAAACGAGGGTACACGTCAAGTCGATACAAAGCTCCCACTGTGGGAATTGGCTATTCAGTTCTCATCCCCACCATAACGACGACGCTCGTTCTGCTCGTCGTGTTGGTTGGGTTCTGACCATCACCCAGTCAACCTCCTACCTCTCAAAAACACACACTCTTTTGACCCTTTATGCATATGGATCTCTTCTCAAGGCAGTGCGTTACCTGCCCAGCGCAGCCGCCTGTCTGCACTTGTTCTACAGACAAGAGCTGTATCCAGATCAGCCAGTATGTGATACAAAGCTGTACCCATTCATGGTGATCTCACCATCTATCTAGGTCTTGCAATGCTTGCCCGACGTTCACTTGTCAGGCAAATCCCTCCAGCAGCGGTAACAACGTTGGTGTCAGCTCTGCTGCCCTCGCCGGTGCCATAGCCGCAGTTTTGCTTGTCCTCATAGGCGCCCTGCTCGTCTTTTTCTTCTACCGTCGGCGTCAACGTGCACGTCAGGCTCACGATGCTGCAGCTGTCGAGACCAAGCCAGACATCCCTGCTCCCGCTGAAGCCGTCCTCAATCGCCCTGATCCAACTGAAAAACCCCAAGCCTCCCATCCGACGCCGCCGACTCCAACCACCCCGACGAGCACTCTTCGAGTATACTCCACAGGAAATAGCGTCGTTGATCTCGATCCTCAGTCCCAAGCTTCTCATACCTCCTCTGCGCGTTGCACCTCTAGTAAATCCGCAGGCAATCCATTTGACGACGTACAATCCATCCAGACAACTTCGGCGACCACAAACGGCACCAATGTCATTCCGATAGCGTTGGTGTCTCCTGGCTCCGTTCAAGCGTCTTCTCCACGCTCATCCGGCTCATTTCCGCCGAGCTCTCCCGTACGCCCAGCACGTCCCACTGACCTTGTATTAGAGAACTCTCGGAATTCATTCGATGCCCTGCCCAAGCCTTCTCCACATTACGCCCACTCCCAGCGCTCGGGTGTATCCAGGGCATCATACGGCTCGAATGCTAGCTACTCCAGCGACTTCTTGAACGAGGCTCCCATGATTGTCACACAAGCTCAAGGTGCTGTTCGCCAAGTCGTTGGCAAAGTCAGAGCAGAGGTGATCCAAACATCGGGCACTGCAACACCGGCTTCGCATCTTTCCTCAGACAGTTTGAAGCCCCCTTCTGCTACATCTCGTCCTTCCATCCGTTCGCCCCTTGCTGCGACCTCATTTGGCCCCTCGGACATCGTAAATGAGGCTGAAGAGGAACATGAGCCCTCGGGTCGCGGTGATCCGTTCGGAGATCACCACGCATCGTCTAGGCCGGCTTCGATCGCCTCTTTGGATTCACGAACGGGACGAGACCCAGGTTCACCTGGTTTGTCCCCACAGCCGCGATCTGTTGTGGATGATCCCAGTGCCACGAGAGTCAACACCGGTCTGATGAGCGCGCACTCCGATCAAAAATTGTCGTACAGCATTAGCTCGCCCAAACTAATCCCTCCCTCACCCACACCTTCTGGCACTCTCCAAGAGCAGCAGCAACGTGCTTTGGCTTATGCTCAAGCACAGGCTCGCGCTCAAGGTCTCGATAAATCAAAGCGAATGTCAGGAACATCCATGGTTTCCACGACATCCACCCGAGCGGACTCGATTCTTGAATCATTCCCTTTCGTGCCTCCGTCCCCAATAGCTTCGCGTCCTGTACGCTCACCCCCTCGTTCACCACTTGGCCCGCAATCTTCTGCGGCTGCTCAGCCACATACTCCATTGGCTGCCGCTGAATCTGCCCCTTCACTCTCTGCGTCGTCTGTAATCAAAACCACAGAAATGGAGGCTTCGTTGCCTCCATTGGAACCTCCAAACCGCCGTATTCTGGGCATGTCAACAGGCTCCCTGGTATCTACAGCTTCATCTGGACTTGGAAATTTCCCTTTCCAAATTGACCACGGGGGAGCTGAAACCACTCATCACCCTTCAACCCTACGCCAGCGGGCCAGCTTGGACACATTGGCACTCATGACCGATCTGTCGTCGTATCCTCTTGGGTATGATCGCGATGATCATGAAAGCCTTCCTCCACTTCCGAAGAGCTGATGTTCTGTTTAATTCCTTGGTTTTACATCTTTCTACCAACAGCGACGAGCCACTTGGTTTGGCTGGCCTGACAAGCGGGCGTTGTGTGTACCATTTACTTGTACGCGTTGCTGACTAGCATTCTCTTGACGAATACCACTGTCTCTGGCAGTGCTTCGATCATTTCATTTCGAGCTCTGGCCTGTTAGTTTGATTTGCTATAACCTTACTAGTTCTCCTGCTGGTGATGCCGCCACACTTAGTATTCCATCTTTTATTTGCATTGGGTTCGTCGGCGTTTTCTTTTTTATTTATTTTTTATCGACAAGAGTTACGTGACTGTCACAGGGGTCACGGTGTGACATGGCGTAGTTTATCAAGTTGCGTAATGGTACACATTGTCCTCCTTCAACTCAGCCGTGTGTTGCTCGCTGCAAGAATCCTTCAATGGATAAACAAGTTCAACAGCTCGTCGAAATGGTACGCCCTCTCGTAGCTCACGTCGCGCAAAAGATTGGGGTGCGATTCTTTGTTGACCACTAGGGTGCAACTGTGCCACAAGCGCGGGCAGCTTTGCGCAAATACAAGGATGTCATGCAGGCAGCGGAACGCATTTTCGATGGCGAGTTTGCTTGCGTGACAGACTGCGACGAGGATGTGCGTATGGCGTCTGGCAGTCCAGGCGGTCCAATGAGCCCTTCACAAACCCCCTGTGGTTCCGTGTGTACACTTTGCCTGTGCAACATTCTCCGCTGATGGCTTCCAGACTCCGGAACATGTGGATGAGGACGGGGATCTTGATATGCAAGACAATGAGGATGACGGTAGGCTCATCATCACGCAGTCGGCAGGCGTGCTCATTAACTGCCTCCTAGTTGATGATTATATCGACTACGATTCCGATTACGAAGCAAAGCGTAATACAGGAGAGGTTGACCCATATGCAGGCAAATATGATGTTTCGGTCGTATGATTGAAGGCTAATCGCGCCGCAGGTATTTTTTTCTCCAAGGATCGTCGCGAGGAAGTCATCGAAGTGGAAGAGGAGCCCGAATGTGCCGTTCTGCCAGGAACCAAAGAACCGGTCAAGCTCATGATGCAGGGTGACTGGATGAGGGGCTGTCCTGAGGGAAATGAGCAGTCGTTTCTCTTTGCTCTGTACGACTTCCTGAGCAACAACAAATGCCCCTGTCCTCAATCTTGCGGGTACAACCTTGATCGAAAGAGAAGCGATTTCTTTCCATTTTTTGTGAGTTATATCCGTATGATGTTCTCTTTGTCTAATCAGTCACGTGCTCCACAGCCAGAGTTCCCCACCTATATCCAGCATCTGCGCCATATTGTGAAGCAATCATGCCCGAATTGCAACATCGAGTTTTGTTTTGCGTGTGGTGAAACGATCAACCCCGGAAGTAGCCGTCCAAATGCATCCGTCGACGTCAGCTTGTTTCATTGCTCGAACATGCAAGGTATTATTCTTGGCGTAGGTCTTGCGATGCTGGAAACGATGTTTGCGGAGCAAAGGCGCCAAGCGGGAGACGAACAGAATCAAGGAGCTTCGAAAGCTAAATCGAGTAAGAAACGCAAGATGGATCTTCACCCTCACTCGTCTGTTGTAAATGGGGATGAGGATGAGGATGATGCATACTACATGTCCTTACCGGTCGGGAAGAAAGCACGGGGTGGCACTGGATATGCGGGTGATGGCCGCGAGGATGTGAGTTACGCTATTCGTTAATCCTGCTCTTGAAACTCAAGGTTTTCAGACTTCCGGGCAACTGGAAGCGCAAGCTCAGCAGCGTATCAAAGACGAGAAGATCGGTTTGCTCCTCTCCCGTATACGTCTCTATCTGCCGTCGCTCCATCGGCCCGATGGGGCTCTTACAAGTGATTATATGGTCCATCCAACCGCCCTTGCGCATCTTCGGAGACGCTTTAACTTCCTGTGCTCCACTCTTCTCCGAAACGATTCTTTGTCAGACATGTCTGATCGCTCCGTTCTGTACTTTGAATTGTTCGAATGGCTTGAGGTGAGCAGCGTTTCCTTGGAGAATTATACATTTAGTCATTGTTGTCCGTCCAGACTATCTCCAACCATGAAGCGTTGGCAAGCATGATGGCTATGCC
The DNA here is from genome assembly GCA_038093875.1 of Boletus tylopilopsis. Classification (NCBI taxonomy): domain Eukaryota; kingdom Fungi; phylum Basidiomycota; class Agaricomycetes; order Boletales; family Boletaceae; genus Boletus; species Boletus tylopilopsis. Next base: position 3,173 of record JBBPTB010000573.1, on the reverse strand, counting down.
TATCATGGTCGCTGGGTCGATTAAATCTGTTGCCCCGAAGAAAGCTGGAAGAGGCAAGTCAGTAATCCGGGAACGCACAATCGTCTATGAAGGCAGCGCCGGACCTCGCGAGTTGCTTGAAGCTATTGTCATCCAAGCGCAAGCAGCCATCAAGGGACTGGAGGGAGTCAAGCCCGCCGAGGCCGAGGAGGAGGAGATGACAGAAGAACAGAAACGAATGACGACAGGCAAGGGCAAGGGCAAGGAGAAGGAATCGTCTCCACCACTTTCGGACGAGAATCAGAAGTTACTCACATTCTGCCAACGGATTCTGATGACGGCGAACGCTATCGATCGTTCTTTGAGAGAAACAAAGGGAGATACCTTTGTTAATAGGCTACATGCATCCCTACCCAAGATCACAAACTCTTCCGCGTTCGATCCTACATCCATACAGCTTGGCACCACCGAAGAAGAACGGCGAAAAGTATATGTTGACTGGGCGATGCAAGTGCGGTTTGAGTACTGCGACCTCACTGTGCCCCCTACAGAGCCGATACCAAATGAAGATACAGTCCCGCATTACAAATTCTACTTTAACAGTGAAGCACGAATGCTTGCGAACTCAGAAATACCAAAGCGCTCGCTTGCCATCGCAAAAGAGGTGAGGAGAGCTGGACTTTCCAAGTTCTAATGATTAACAACTTTGCATATCTAGCTTGCTGTCCTGACAACCAATCTTCCCGTTGCCTGGGATTCGTCGATATTTTTGAGAGTAGATGAGAACCGCGTGGACATCATCAAAGCATTGATTATTGGCCCAGAAGGAACACCGTGAGTTTCCTTATGTTGTCGCTCGAGGCTTCATAGCAACTAATCTGACATTTAGGTATCAAGACGGATGGTCTGATAATTTCGTTGACTTTTGCTACCCCTGGCTGAAACTCGACAGTTTCTTGTTCGACATATTCCTTGGACCAAGCTATAACCAATCGCCCCCCAGTGTCAAGTACATGACGGTAATACTTGCTGCCACTCTTTTTAATATTGTCTGACCTTTTCTGCCTGCGAAAAACGAAGACAAATGGCGGAAAATATCGCTTCAATCCCAATCTATATGCGGCAAGTACACGTTAGAGAATACGTATCGCGCTTAGACTGATTCTTGCTAGGATGGCAAAGTGTGCTTATCCCTCCTCGGCACTTGGACCGGTCCTGGTTGGATATCAGGTCGATCGACCCTATTACAGGTGTGTTTACTAACAGGAAGTCACGAGCATTCGCAGACGGATTGCGTTTCCAGGTCCTCATTTCGATCCAATCCATGATCTTGTGCGACGAACCTTACTTGAATGAGCCAGGGTGGGCTAATGGTGGCGGAACGCCACAATCTAAAGCATGTAAGTCAATCAACACATGATTGAGCTTGTGCTTACTTGGCACAGACTCTGCAAATGTGCGACGAATGGTTGTAAAGACTGCGGTAAGGATACCATTAATACAGTTGTCTCTAGTTCAAACCTGCTGTAGATGCTAGGAAACTTGAAGACTCCTCCCGAACCATTCGGCGACGTTATCCGCACCCACTACCGATTAAAGGCAGAAGCCATTTCCGCACAGTTGGACAAATGGCTCGCTATGGACGACGGAAAGGCGATTTCAGGGGACGCGTTCAACATCTCTGGGAGAAGCGAAAGCGGTTCGAGCTCCAGCGCGTTCAAGAAAGATGTGGAAGAGATGCAGAACCTCCTGAAACAGCTGCAAGATGGTACTTTTGAGTAGGATAATCATGGGTAGCCGAGAGTCATACCAATTACACTCTTTGGACGGCGTTCCATACACGCGCGGAGCGAGAGCGAGAGTGAGGATGAGGATGCGCTCCCCGGCCCGGAACGGAAGCTCAACTTGCCGGGTGGGGCGTGCGCGTGAGCTGCGATCCCAGAAAGTAGGAGTGGCCGACGACGCATGAGCAAAGCGGGATACCCGCCAAGTAGGAGGAGGGCAGCACGGGTGAGATTAGGCCTTGGAGACACGGCGGCCTTGGTGTGATGGGAAGCAGCCTCGGCCTGAGTGTTGTTGGGAGCGAACGCGTCACTATGAGACATGATGTCTATATATGGTAACCTAGCGTAAAGTAAATAGGGACTCGGCCATCAGCAAAACACAATTTTATACTTATTGAGCATCCTTGCACTGCACTCTGCTGGCGTGTCATGCAGAGACTCAGTCAGTCACTCGCTCGATCTAGAGGGAGAGCGAGCGAGTTCTGTCATGTGGGCGGAAATTATCGACTCGACCAATTTACTCCATTGACAGCGGTTACAGCGTCACAGATAGGTCCCTGCACAGCACTGTCACAGGTTTGTCACAGCGGTATGGTAAACCGTCCCGTAGCTTTTTTTTTTTCCTTGCATACTAATTCACTCAATAGGATAGAAATACAATGTATTTGTGTAACTACAATTACAGTGTCCTAAAGATGGATAGAAACGCCGACATGTCAAGAGGGGTCCAGGGAGTAGGCAGGCACGACGAGTGAGCCATTTGGCTCGTCGACATGTCAGGAGGGGTCCAGGCGTATGCAGGCACATCGAGCGAATCGTTCGACGCGTCGACGCGTCAGGAGGGTCAGAGTGCGTCGAACGAGCCAATGGGCTCGTCAACACATCGGGAGAGGTCCAGGCGCCGGGCGGGCGCATTGAACGAGCTGTTGGGCTCGTCGGCGCACCAGGAAGAGTGCGAACAATGCAGGCACGTCGACACGTCAGAGAGAGCCCGCGTGGTAGGCGGGCGTGTCGAACGAGTCGTTGGACTCGTTGACACGCTAGGAGGGGTCCGGGAGCGACCAAAGTGCGTCGAGCGAGCCAACGGGCTCGTTGACGCATCGAGAGGGTCCAGGCGGTAGGTAGGCATGTCGACAGCGCGGGAGAGGTCCAAAGGGACGGGGATGCGTTGAACGAGCGGGCGTGCTCATTGACAGCTCTCGGGAGAGGTCCAGGTGGCAGGTACATCCGTCAAACGAGTCGTTGGACTCGTTGAAGTGGTCCAGGAGGTGGGCGAATGCGTTGACGCCTTGGGCGGAGTCCAGGGGAGGGGTGGGCACATCGAGCGTATGTCGAACGAGCGGTTGCGCTCGTCCGACGACTCAGAAGGTGACGGGTGTGAAAAGACTAGGAAATGGTTAGCTGATGACT
>JBBPTB010000572.1:0-17873 GCA_038093875.1 Boletus tylopilopsis | reverse complement strand
GACCTGCCGGAACCCCTATTCATTTTCCTTCGTTCTTCACCATTCGCCCTTGACGGACAGGACACACACTTATCCTGAAGGCCTAGCAGACACCTTCCGCCCTGAGGAGCTCGTACGCTCGCTCACGCAGTACTCAGTGCTGGAGTACACCACCAACCCTCCATCGTCCGCTATGACGTTAAACTAGACCCACGTCCACCATGACACTAAACTGGATCCCTGAGGGGTAACCCTTGTTCCCTCGACACTCGTGACACCCAGAGGGGTAACCTCGAACCCTCGGCCCTAGGGGTAACCATGGACCCTAGCCCTCGCAACACGACTGCCCCCAACGCCTAGACCTTGGGGCATGACTCACCATGACACCTGGTTGCTATAGGCAACCCACGACTGCCCAACAGATGGGAGTTCCCATTGTGGCTACGATATGTTCCGATCCGCTGTTACCATGCTTGCTGACCCTTGCTTACCCAGACAGTGGATCCCATGTACTATAAGCTAGTCTTCCCCTTCGCTGCGGAGCCCTGTTCTTGACCCTCCGTCCAGCCGTGTATGCCCAATGGATGAGCATTCCCATCATAGGCTTTATATCAGGATAGGTTCACGTTTCACCTATCCTTCCCTTCTGATCTCGCTGGTCTCCATGACCACTTCTGCTCTTCCCTGACAGCGGGATCCTGTTAGTCCTAATGGCCGTCTATTGCCCTTCGCCCCCTTCCCGATGTGGGAAGGCCATTGTTCCTCATTAGGAGGACGCCCTTTGCCCAGATGGTCTGTGCACCATTCTGGTATAGTATATAAACCCCAGAGTACTAGCTAGTGACCCTTAAGCTAGTTCTACGCCATCTTGTACTGCAATCCCGCTGCACTTAAGTGTGCCCTTGCAATCCACTTGGTTTACTGGTGTACTGGTGCTGGGACATCAAGACCTCGTCCTTCTTGACCTTGCTCGCATTCCAAGCACTCCTTGCTCTTAGTGTCGAGCTCGTCATAGGTCACACCTTAGCTGGTCGTCAGCCTCACTTTGTGTACAGGACACGCACTCCACTGGGCCTCTCGCTCGCAGTGCACAAGGTACCGCCTTTGGCTCACTATTGATCTGACCTCTCCTTGACTCACGTTTATTCCGCTTGGGGCACGTGCTCACAGTAAGCGTAACACATGGCCATTAGTGGACAATGGCAAGTCAGTGGTGTACTCCTCCAACGAGTACTGCATAGGTGAGCTCAGTAGCTCCCCAGGGTGGAAGGCATCTGCCAGGCCTTCAGGGCGTAAGCGTGTCCCATCCATCAAGGGGAATGGTGAAGACACAAGGAAAATGAATAGGGGTTCTGGCGGGTCTGGTCCAGCAACGAAGAAAAACCATAACAGTTGTTCCACCAGTCTGATCACTTCATTCTTTTCCTCCTTGGCGTCTGCTGGCTTATCCTCAGTGGTCCAGGCCTGTTCCCATGGGTGCTTACCATCATAGTGGGGGTACTGTTTTCTTCCATTCTGTCCCCTATTACCCCAGTGATTTCTAGAGGAGCATCCTGGCTTCTTGCATACATAGCATTTGCCCTCTTTCATAAGACAAGCTTGTTCAGTGGGAGAGAGGCAGACATAGTCAGTCATAGCATCAATGTCCACAGCGTTAGGGTTGCAATAAGTGGAGGTTCTGGTGTGGTATCCGAAACCGGTTTTGCATCCCTTGATATCTCAAATCTGCTCAGATTGTTGAGCGAATTTGGCTCCTGCCATGATCCATTCATTTACAGTAGTGGGTTCAGTTCCGCCAAGGATCATTTTCATGAGATCCATGTGGATTTCCCCTGCTGAAGATTTGGCATAGTCCAGATTCCTCGTGCAACCCAGACTGAGAGGTGGGAAGGCGAAATTCTGTGGGGAATTTGTGGAAGGCTTCTTCTGTGTTGGGCCCCTGCATGAGTGAATAGAGCTTTTTTCGCAGCAGCGACCTTGTTGTGATGGCCATCGTGGCCTGGAAGTCCTTCTTAAATTTCACCCAAGTATTATCTGCAGCAGGGATGGTTCCTTTTGCAAGATGCTCATAGTATCCTTCAGCATAAACTCATCCTTTGCCCTTACTCATCCTATTCAGGGCCATGACAATCTTAGCACGATCATCATATTTCTCATTGATGGAGAAGTAAGCATCCATGGCATGTAGCCACCAATTGGCATCAGCACCATTTCCAGTGAACTCTTCCAGTAGTCTGGCTTTTAGTTCAGGCATGTTGTCATCATCAGAGTCTGGGTTTAAGGGTGGATCCTCAGGTGGAGGGGGATCTTCCAGATTGAAAGGGGCAAATCTGCCTAGAGGTAAAGGTCATTCAGGGATGAATGGAGAGTCCAAGGTAGATGGAGGAAGTGGTGGTAATGGGGTTGGAGAGCAGGATTCTGGTTCCAGTTCTGGTTGGGGATGGGGTTGGTATCCAGTTGGGAAAGGAGGGAGAGCATCTGATGCCCTTCCTTCTCTAATGTTCTGCTCAGCTACTTCCTTCTGCTTATGTCAGTAGAGGGCCTTTTCCTCAGTGTGCATGAATTTGCTGGGTAGGGCAAGAAAAGGAACAAAGGCCTTTCCACATCAGGAAGGGGGTGAAGGGTAATACCTGAATGGTGTAAGACCATCAGGGCTAAGTGGGATCCCACTGTCAACGAAGAGCAGAAGAGGATCACTAAGGATCAACAGGATCAAATAGGAAGACTAGGTGAAATGTGAACCTAGTCTGACACATGCTCCTAAATGGTTAGAGGTCCATTGAGCATACACAGCTGGACGGAGGGTCAAGAATGGTGCTCCACAGCAAGAGGGAATGCTATCGTAATAGGATCTGCTGTCCAGGTATACGAGGATCAGCAAGTGTAGTGACAGTGGATCAGGAAACATATCCTAGCCACGATGGGAATACTCTCATCCATCAGGCGGTCTAGTGTTGCCTATAGCAACCAGGACTCATAGTGAGTCATCATGAGTCATACCCAAGGGCTAGGGTCCATGGTTACCCCTAGGGTTGAGGGTTGAAGGTTACCCCTCAAGGGGTCGCGAGGCTGAGGGTCCAGGGTTACCCCTCAGGGGCCATCAGAGGATGATGGTGGGTCAGTGGTGTACTCCAGTGGTGAGTACTGTGTAGGCAAGCTTGATGGTAGCTCCCTAGGGTGGAAGGCATCTGCCAGGCCTTCAGGGTGTGAGCGTGTCCCATCCGTTGTGGGGGAATGGTGAAGAACAAAGAAAATGAACAGGGGTTCTGGCAGGTCTGGTCTGGCAACCAGGGAATACCATAACACCCACTATATCTGCCCCATCTGCAGGAAGCCTTCCCCCAGACCCATGCAGAAAGACTGCCCATTCAGGACTTGCCTCCTCTGCAGACACCAGGGCCACTGCAAGGAATTCTGCTGGGAGAGACCATCAATTGAGGATACATACAACCTCATGGACTACAAGACCAATGATGGGGATTGCTGAAAGGTCGGACAAAGGGGACTAGAGAGATTGGATGAAGGTGGGACTTCACCCCATAGAGAGGGGCTCATGTTACAGTTTCATGGTATTGATTATTTTCTTTGTGTTCTTTTCAGACTTATCTTCTCCTCACAATGGGACACCCAGTCCTATCCAATGTTTTCCCCTATTTTACCCAGATGCAATGTTGTAAGACCACATGTCACTATGGACATGTAGGGTCACTTTGGTAGTGTTTCACTTGTCACTCCACTGATCCTTTCTTTCCACTCTTCCTGACAGTGGAGCTCCATTGATCCTAGACCTTCTCACTGTTGCTAGCAATGCCCTTGATTTCCTGACAGTCCATGCATTGTTGTACATTGTATATAAGTCCAACCTGTATAGTAGACACCCCAAGTTAGTTCTACACAATACACTGCATTGTAACTTGTCTGCTCTTGTAGAACTCTCCCTTCACTTGTTCCAAGTGAAGGCTTGACTTGCCTTGACTGTATCTGAGTGGAACTGGGACCACTCGCCCTTTCCAATAGGCTTTTACAAGAGTGCATAGGGCAGCATCAGTTTGTGCTTGCCCAAGCTGTCACCTTATCAAATGGGCATTCTTATACTCAGCATCCTTCTATTGCTATTCTCGCTTGCCTCCGCTTTTACCTATTACTTCACTCTATGTTGACTCCACATTCCAGGAGATGACTCAACACGGTAAGCATAACATCAGTTGTATATGTTGTAGTTCCTCTCTGCCTCAGAAAGGGTTTTGGACGGATATGCACATGGGTGGAGATCCCCATTGTTGTCCTTCTGCATTAGCACTCCTCCAGTTGTGTTGTGACCAGGAAGGCATCTATCATTATGGTAAATGGTTTACTTACATCTGGCATGATCAAAATCAGACATGTGAGGAAGGAGTTGTGAAGTCACTCAAACACCTTCTGATGAGTGTTGGTCCACTCCCAGATATTGGCTTTGCACATGAGATCATTGAGAGGGCAAGCAATGTTCAAGAATCTGGGGATGAACTTCCAGTAGAAGTTGCAGAATCCAAGGAAAGACTGGATGGCCAAGACTGATCTGGGGGGGGTTCCAATCTTGGATTGCATTTATCTTGGCATTGTCCATCTGTACCTACTACCATTCCCAAGTACTCCACCTCCCTAGCAGTGAAAGTACATTTCTCCAATTTGAGGAACAACTTCTGTTCATCCATCCATTGTAGGACCTGTTTAGTGCATTCCTTGTGTAATGCTGGGTCATCCCTCAAGTGGATTAGGAGGTTGTCCATGTAGATGACCAGCCATCCCTCAGCTATCATATCTCCAAACACATCATTCATGTAGGCTTGAAAAGTGGCCAGAGAGTTGCACATCCCAAAGAACATTACTGTCAGTTAGTAAAGTCCATATGGGGTGATAAAAGCCACCTTCCATTTGTCTGCTGGATTAATCCAGATGTTGTTATACATACCCCCACCAGATGTCCATCTTGGTAAAAAGCCTTGAGTCCTTGAGCTGTCCAATAAGGTCATCAATCAGTGGGAGTGGGTAGGTGTTTTTGACAGTATGAGAGTTCAAGTACTGGTAGTCCTGGCAGGATCAGAGCTTGCCATCCTTCTTTTGGACAAAGAAGAATGGGAATGCTTGGGAGGACTTGGAAGGTTCGATCTTTCCTGAGGCAAGGTGTTCATTGATAAACTTCTTGCAAGCTTCCTGTTCTTCTGGGTTAAGCTGATAAGTCTTACTACATTTTGGCAGGAAGTCTTTGTTGAGTTCAATGTTGTGGTCAAACAGTTGGGGAGGTGGCAACTCGTTAGAAGGCTCCTCAAAGACCTTCTTATAGTGTTCATATTCCTTGGGCAGCTCTGTTTTGGCCTTGGCAGTGCTCTGGGCAATCTGAGTAGAGAGGGTTGTCCTTCATATCCACTCCTTCTTCAGGAGATAATCCCTGATGCCCTTTTGTTTGTAAAGACATCACTCAATGCAATCATCCATGTCAAGACCCATAGTGTGGAGAAGATATTGCTGATGGATTGACTCTTGTTGAGAGGAGAGGTTGGTTTTCCCATCAATCTTTATGGTCCCATTGGACCAGTTGATGAGTGGATTGATGTCAGTAGTGAGCCATGACATCCTGAGAATCATATTTTGTTTGCCACATCATACAATGAAGAAGTTGTTGGTATCGGTGATTTTGCACCTTGTTTTGGTTCTAACCATGGCCATGTTGTTCTCCATGGTCACTTTACTTATCTATCATTTTTCCACATTTTTCCAACTTGTTTTGCATGTTCTGCCCATACAGAGCATTGCCTTTGCATTCACAATCAGATGTGGCTGATTGTTTACTTTTGTTGACTTGAAGTGCACTTACTCCCTGGAGTTCCACTTTGTAGTCTTTGGTTACTCACTGTGGACTCCAGGCTAGTTGTTCCCTCTTAATATCATCTTGGTTACTCATTGTGGACTCCAGAGTCATCCTGAGTTGATCCAGCTAGTGGCTAGTCTGCTCCTATCAAGCTTTTCGCTTTTAACAGAAGTCTTGATTGTGGGGGACTCCTTTGATGTAGATAGTGACCCAGGTTCAATGGTGGATAGTTCCAGACCTGTTAAGGGTTCTGTGACTTCACATGATTTGTTGAGTTGGAAGAAGGGGAATGAGCAGGCAAAGCCTTTGTCCATGAAACAAGATGTGGCTCCACAGTCAATAAGGGCAGTGGTTTGTCCAACATGAACTCCTCCCACTGCAGAAACTTGTAGAGGAATTCAAATTGACTTGTCCTGTAAAGAATCTACAATTGGATTTGTTCTAGGTGGTCGAGTAGTTGGTCCTCAGTGCCTGTCTAAAAATCCTTTAGCCACTCCTTCACCCTTTCTTCCAACAACTTCCCCCTCTTTGGGAAAATGGTCCAGACCTGTTTACCTGTTCTGAAGAGCTCCCAGAGTCCTTCAGGTATTTCAGAGGTTGCTCCTCAATGTAGATTTCTCAGAGTGCCTCAGTCATCTCCTTTACTCTGTGTCCTTTGGCAACCAGTTGGTCCACCAGTCTGATCACCTCATTCTTCTCCTCTTTGGCCTCCGCTGGCTTGTCTTCAATAGCCTGGGCCTGTACCTGTGGGCACTTTCCATCATAGTGAGGGTAAGGCTTCCTTCTATTCCTTTCCTTATTCCCTGGTGGTTCCTTGAAGAGCATCCTGGTTTCTTACATATGAAGCATTTGCCTTCTCTCATAAGATAAGCTCATTCGGCAGGAGTGAGACAGATGTAGTCCTTGATGCCATCCATGTCCATGGCATTAAGGTCACAATAAGTGGAGGTTCCAGTATGGTATCTGAAGCCAGGTTTGCACCCTTTGATGTCTTGGATTCACCCGGACTGTTGAGTGAACTTATCTCCTGCCTTGATCCATTCATTGACCATGGTGGGTTCAGTTCCTCCGAGGATCATTGTCATGAGGTCTTTGTGGACTGCTCTGCTGAAGATTTCACATAGTCCAGACTGTTTGTTTATGTTAAGACTGGGTATTACCCCTATCGCAAACTCTGGACCTTTGGAGTTGCAAAGTCCAATAGGGTGTTGGTGCAGGACTTGTGTGTTGCACCCTTGCTGACAGACGTGCCCCATATTTCAAAGAAGCAGAGTTAAGTATGTCAGATTGGAGTTACAGTGATCAGAGCAGAGATGATCAGAGTGGAGATCAAGAAGATGAGAGGAGGTAACAATCTAAGTTGACATTTGAGCTAAAGAGTACAGGGATTGAGAGTACACTTATATACTATGAGAATGAGAGAGATTAGTAACAGAGTTGTAAAGGATTTGTAACAAGATTGTTTTGAAGGAATTGAAAGCCGGAGCAGTGCTCAGGAACTGAGGAAACCAGAGCAGTGCAATAAGTGAGACAGAGGATGAAAATGTACACTAAGACAAAAGGAAATACAAGGATACTTAAAGAGGAAATATAATAGTCTGATGAAAGTGTGTTGGGGTTTGTGAGTAAAAACATCAGACAGGCATTGGACTTGCAAGTGTCAGAGCAGAGTTGTGTTGGATGTCACAGATGTGATAGTTTAGCCCAGACTGGGAGGTGAGAAGGTGGAATTCAGTGGCAAATTTGTTGAAGGCTTCCTTGGTGTTCACTCCTTGTGTCAGCAAGTAGAACTTTTGCTTAGCAGCAGCGGACTCGTCATGGATAGCCATCATGCTTTTGAAGTCCTCTTTAAACTTCCCCCAGATCTTTTCCTCAGTAGGGATAGCATCTTTGGTGAGGCATTTGTAATATCCTTCAGAGTAGATCCATCCTTTGCCCTTACTCATCCAATTCAGGGCCATGACAACCTTAGCTTTGTCATCATACTTTTCATTGATGGAGAAATATGCATCCATGGCATGTAGCCACCAATTGGCATCAGTGCCATTTCCAAAGAACTCTTCTAGTAGTCCAGCTTTGAGTTCAGGCATTTTGTCTGAGTTGTCTGAGTCTGGGAGGGGATTCTTGGGTGGGGGTGGATCTTCTGGAGAAAGGGGGGCAAATCTTCTGTAAGATAAAGGTCATTCTGGTAGGAATGGGAAATCCAACATAGAAGGAGGAAGTGGAGGAAGCAGGGTTGGGGTTCGGGATTCTGGTGGTGGAACAGATTGAAAGTCAGGGGGATAGGGAGGAAGTATATCTGCTAATCTTCCTTCTCTGATGTTCTGCTCAGCTACTTCCTTTTGTTTGTATTGGTATAGGGCCTTTTTCTTATTGCAAATGAATTTGCTAGGGAGGGCAAGATAATCCAGGTAGTCCTCAGGTAGCCTCCAGAGAGCTGGGTAATTGTCAATGGATGGTCTGGCTCAAGATCTAGGAGGATTCATGGTGGGTTCTGGCAAAGACAATGGTGCTCAAAAGCAAGAAATGGTGTTGGGGGTAAGATCTACTGTTAGAGAACAGGGTCTAGGGGAAAGTTAGTTCTTTTGTTACACTTACTGCACTAAGTTGTCTTGTGGAACTTTGAGTTAACAGAGGGTGAATTAATAGGTGAAAGTGGAGACAAGAGAAAAGAGTAAGAGCAGTATGCCAAGCACAAGGATTCCTGTTTGAAAAGGCAACAGGTTGGGCAAGCACAACCTGAAGCTGCCTCTGCACCCATAATAGGGACTATCTTGGATATGGTTGCAGGCAGTCAAGCCTTCACTTGGAATGAGCAAAGGGAGAGTCCGGTGAGAGGGGATGAGTTAAATGCAGTGTTATTGCATACAACTAACTTGGGAAAATTGTATGGTACAAGCAGTCTTATATACAATGCATGACAGTGCACAGACCATTGGGAAATCAAGGGTGTTGCAAGCAATGGTGAGAAGATTGAGTATCAACAGAGCTCTGCTGTCAGGAAGAGCAGAATGGAAGGGATCAGTGGAGCAACAAAAGGAACAACTACCAAGGTGACTGTACATGTCTGGACTGACATGCAGCGATACAGCATCATGATCAGGAAGTATCAGGATAACATTGGATGGGACCAGATGTTCCATTGTGTGGAGAGGATAAGTCTGAACAAGGAAATGAAGAAAAGAAAGAAAATAACTGGTACCTGCAAAACTGTAACACCAATGCTAGAATAAATGATAGGACATATATATAATACATACAAGTGAGTCTGGTAAAAGTCCAATCTGGGTCTGGGTATCCAGATGTCAATCTAGATTCAGAAGGTCTGGATTGAATAGGAGGGATAGGCAGATAAGGATAGAATGAGGTCAGATTAAGAGATTGTGAATATTAGAGCTTTGAATAGCTTGGTTGAGTCAGTTTTGACATTTTCACTTGCAGCCCTGCCATCATCCTTCCATCCTTGAACTCCAAGATTACTCTTCTAATTTGGATTTTGCAGTGATTATGCACACTGCAAACTCTACCATCATCAATCCTAGGTCTGTTCTTATCCATCATCAAAACCATCAACAGCTGGAATTCATCAATATTTTATCTCATCATTACAAACCACTTCACTATGTGTTGCTTTATCTGCATGGCAATGTTGGTTGGGGTCTCGCACCTGTCAATGATGTACCTCAACTAACCCAAATAGATTGGTATCAAAGCTGACTGTTAGCTAACAATGATGAACAATTTACATTCTTGGGTCAGCTTACTTCCAAATATCTGGTGGACATGTATTCATGCACAGAGGAACAACAACTGGCTTACATCATGCATGAACATTGATTTCATGCTGAGGAGATTGAGAAAGAATGAAACAAAGAAAATTAATTGTCACATCAACTTACCTGCAAGTTTCATTGGATTCCACACTTGGACATCTCAACAAGTTGCTGATGCAATGGTGCTTGGTCAGAAATTTGGCCCTTTTACATTTTTTGCACCATGATGTTCAACCCCAATTGGCCTGAAGTCTGCTCTCAACTCCTGCCTGGACAGACAGCAAATGACATCCCAATAGTGGTCACTCATATGTTCAAAGCACAATTGGAAAAGGTTCTGCATATTCTTAGAACCTCCTTGGGTGAAAAACTGTATCTCATTCATGTCATTGAGTTTCAAAAGAGAGGCTTTCCTCATGCTCACATACTATTTAAAGTATACACATTCATTCATATATTCTGATTCTCTTTCTGATTTCATTCCTCTACAGGTCACACCAGAATCTCCTTTTGAGGTCTTGGATACCATCATTTCTGCTGAGCTTCCAAGAGATAATCCTGATCTGCATGAAAAAGTAAACAAATATATGCAACACAACCCAAACCACCTCTCTCACCCCAGAAGCTGTTGCAATCCAAATGGCAAATGTATCTATGGTTTTCCACACAATATTCAACCTACCATGACCATGGATGAATTTGGGCAGATTTTTTGGCACTGCTGTGATGAAGAGGACACATGGATCATTCCTGACTACCCAGCATCGCTCTGTGCTGCTGATTGTCACTTTCATTTCAAAGTCACATTCACTGCCAAAGTGTTCTCCTATCTTTACAAGTATCTCTACAAAGGTCTGGACACCGCCAAGTTTGCCTTTGCTGAGGATGGACAAGAGCATGTTGAAAATGAACACAATGAAGCTGGAGATTACCAAAAGGCATACTATTTGTCTGCCTGTTACAACACAGATCCTCCACTTCAAGTCTAGCCAGAGGTCTGAAAGTGTGTGAATATTGGAGTTGCATAGCATCAGAGTTGCATATCAGACATTGGAGGGGTTTAGGACATTGGTGCAGGACTTATGTGTCATGCCCTTGCCAGTCCCAGGTCCTAGTATTTCAGAGGGGTGAAGGAAAGAGAGTGAGTGAGTGTGTGAGTGTGAGTGTGAGTGTGTGAGTGTGAGTGTGAGTGTGTGAGTGTGTGTCTAGACAAGAAGAGGATTGGTTGTGGTTAATATTCAGACTGAAGAGTACAGTGAGAGTATCTACAAGGTTATATACTAATGTCCAGGCAAACTCTGGACCAGAGGAGTGGAGCATATACTACAAAGGGGGTGATGAACATTGCATCATGGAATGGTGAGGGATGAGTAATATGCAATGGAGGGTAAGACATAACTGGAGCTGGAGGGCTGTACTTGAGAGCTATAAGACATTATGAAAGGAGGTACTAACTATACAGGGATAATGGAGGTCCAACTCAGAGGTGGACAGGGGTCTGAAGTAGAGTTGGGTCAGAGTTGGATATATTAGGGTTGGAGTTGGTCATAATATGGTTGGAGTTGGTTGGAGTTGATGGGGATTTGCATGGGTATGACAGTATCGCCCCCTTAAGGCTGAGCCCTTGAGGCCTTTGAGTTCTGAGAGACTGGAGGGTAAGGTGATGGAACCAAGGACCTAAAAGGAACAAAGCCAAGGCTGGAGTTGTGACCAACATATTAGAGGTGTCAGAGGTAATGGAGGTGATCAGGTGACCAATGGAGGACAAAGAAAGGACAATGATGGAGATCTGAAAAGAAAGAATGACTGGAGATGACTGAAACATGATTGGAGGTGACTGTGAACTGTAAATGGAGGACAGGAGTTCATAATGGAGGTCATAGATCAGAGGTTGGATGAAATCAAAGGTCAATAAGAGGGTTCTCAGAGCAAAGTGCAAAAATCTCAGAGTTGTGTTGGAGGTGAGCAATCATCTCAGAGTTGGTGATCAGTCAGTGATCAGTATGTCCAGATGCCACAGGAATAGCTAGAGCTGGCTTGGAGCTAAGGGAAATAGATCTGGAGGGTATGGAGTTTGTTACGCTTACCACATTATGTCGTCTCCTGGAACATGGAGTCGACGGAGGGTGAAGTAATGAGCAAAAGCGGAGGCGAGAACAAAGAGCAAAGCGACTATGCCAAGTATAAGGAGGCCCGTTTGATATGGTGACAGCTTGGGCTAGCACAAGCTGGCACTGCCTTCCGCACTCTCGTAAGAGCCTATAGGAAAGGTGAGTGGTCCTGGTTCCACTCGGATACGGTCGAGGCAAGTCAGGCCCTGGCGTGGAACACGCAAGGGGAGCTCTACTACTGTGACAAGGGGTTTATATACTAAGTGAGATGGTGCACGGACCATCAGGTGAACAAGGGCGTCGCTAGCAATGGTGTGAAGATCTATGGATCAAAGGAATTCTGCTGTCCGGAAGGGTGGAAGGATGAGGATCAGCGGAGAGTACGTGTAACACAGAGCTCCGCTGTCAAGAAGATCGGAACAGATGGGAACAGCAGAGAGACAAGTGAAATGCTACCATAGTGACCCTACAAGTCCAGAATGACTCATGGTCATACATGCTCGGAATCTGATGACAATGGGGAAAACATCGGATGGGGTCAGGTGTCCCATCGTGAGGAGAGAGCGAGTCTGATGACAAGAAAGAAAATAAACCGGTACCAGGTAACTCGTAACATTAGCCCCTCTCTATGGGGCGAAGTCCCACCTTCGTCTAAATTTCTTTGGTACAAAGAATACTGGGGATGTCTGAGGACTCTTTGAGGGTTGGATGTATCCCTTCTTTAGTTGGTCATCTATGAACACTGTGACTTCCTCCTGTTCAGCAGGGGATAGGGGAATGATCCTTCCTTTCTTAGGTTTAAACATGTCCTTCAGATCTATGGTGTGATCCCATGGTTTCTGAATTGGCATCTGTTCTGATTCTTTCTTCGAGAAAACTTTTAGAAAGCAGTGATACTCTTTTGGTACCAATTCTTTGGGTTTCTTGTCCACTGGTTTAGGGGCTGCTGTGTCTAGTGTGGCTCTAATCCCATAGGCCACATAGCCAGCTTCTTCTTCTTCTTTGTCAATGCACTTTAGGAAGCATGACTTTTCCTGTAATAGATAGCAAGATCAAGGGCATCAGGTCATCTTTACTTCACCCGAAAGCCAGTCTATCTGCAGGTTGTGCTTCTTGAGCCATGTGTACCCTAAGATGAACGAGTTCTTGCCAAGATCCATCACCTCAGCAGTTACACATTCTCTGTGTTCCTGGTAATCTATAATAAGATTGGTGCAGTACGTTATCTCACCTGTGGAATTGGCTGTGCTGTCAACATTGTATACAGGGATGGGGTTTTGTAATTTTCATAAGGGGATTTTTAATTTAGTCGCCCATTGGTGGTCAATGAAGATGACGTTAGCTCCACTATCCAGGAGCACTTCTGTGACTGTGAAATCCTTCTTATCTGCAGGGCTTATCTGCAGTTTCATAGTGACTTCCTTCTTAAAGGAGACACTCCTGACGAATATGTCATCCAGGATTTCCTTGCTTGGACTTACTTTAACATTTTTATTGGGTTGACAAAGTGAATTAAGCATCGGTGTGAAGCCCTGACCAAGCTCCACACTAGGTGAAGACCCACTTGGCATTGATAAGTTATCTGTGTCACTTTCTTCTATCTCTAGCTTCTCATATCAGTTACTGCTGTGAGAACACCTGGTTTCATTCAGGTGGCTTTGCGTTTTTCCAACCTGTGATGTTCTGTGCAGCGATCTGTGAAGAAGGCTGCCATTTCTATGGTGTTCATTCCTTCTATCACAGTGTGCACATTGTGCATGTCATGGTCTTCTTCATCTTCTGAGTCTGAATCATTATCAGACCAGGAAACATGTGCCTGCCTTGCCTGCAAGGATCGGTGGCAGTTGGGCTTAAGTTTGCTCCCTAGCCATTTGCAAAGGAGGCATTGAATCTTTGGCTTCTTGCAGTCTCTGACTGCATGATCTCCACCACAGTTGTAGCATGAGATCTTTGTTCTTGGTTTCTGATCAAAGGTGTTGATGTCCACAGCATCAACATCCATTCTGTCAGATCTGTCCCTTGTTTGGTTCTTAATGAAACTGATGTTTCCTTTTCTGTTACCCAAGATGAATTGCAATGCCTCCTGGGCATTGCCAACTTTCCTTATCTCATCCAGGTATTCTTTGATGTCTACCTTCTGGTTGCCTTCTTGGAAGATCTGCCCAATTATGCCCATATTGGTATTGTGCTCCAGCAGCAATATCACATGGGTAGGGGCAACACCTGCTTGATTGTAAAGGGAGTGCCACTGGACTAAGTACTTGTCTGTGGACATGTTCCCTTGTTTGAGCTGGGTTAACTGCTGTGTTGCCCAGTCTTTCTGATTTGTGGACCAGAATAGGCTCTCTACTTCTATAACAAGTTGGTCCCATGTGTATGTGGCACCTAGTGCCAATTTTGTCTTGGAGAACTTGCTGGCCTTGAGTCCTTTGAGGTGTGAGAGCACAGCTAGTACTGCATCTCGGCTGCCCCATGTGATGGTGTGGGAGTTGATTTCGATCCAGGCCTTAATCTTGGCCCACCATTCCTCAAAATCTGCTTTTCCTCCACTGTAGTTTCCAGGATCAGAGAAAAGCTCCACTTTCCTTCCTAATCTGTGTGAATGTCCTCCTCCGCTGTAGGAGCTAGAGGGGATAGCCTCCAGGGCTGCCTCCATGCTTTTTATTTTTGTGTTTGCCATGATCAGTTCCATGGACTGCTGATCTACCATTTGTACTAAAGTGGCAATCAATTGCTGTGCTTGGGCGAAGACAGAGTCAATGCTTCTGAACTCTGCAATTAAGTGTTTTACCGCCACTGACCAGTTGGTGTCTGGGTTGAGAATAGTTGCCCTCCTCACTTCTGAGGTCAGGGTCAACACTTGAGCAACACCTTCCTTGCCACTCATCATTGGTGCTCCAGACATGTTGGCTAGTCTTGGAGGGAGAGGCAATCAAAAAGTTCTGCTAGATAGAAGTCAGAATAATCGTCTGCTTCCCAATTTGGACCATCCCAGTCAGCCTCTTCTTGTCCCCAATTAAGAGCTTCTGCTTTTTCTTCTTGGGTGGCATATTCAAAGATGGTAGCTATGCCAATGCCTTTGGCAAACTCCCAATCAATGACCATGTTGACTTCATATGTCTGCAGGTAGTCTATTACTTCCTCTGCAGTGGTCTCATGGGGTGCAGGTTCTGGTACTTGTGGCTGCCCCTCTTCTGGCTGCCATGTGAATGGATCGAAGCTTTCTTCTGATCTGGAAGAAGATGTGGGCGTATTTGATCTTACCAGTCTTAGGGGTGGTCCAGGATAAGGTGGGACCGGATTGTGTTCTTGGGGCACAGGAGGGCCCAGATAGATCAGGACTAGATCTGTTTCTTGGTAGTAAGAGTTTCTGTACTCTGCCACCATCCTTCTTCATTCTCTCCATCGACTGCTCTGTTCCAAGCAGGAGTGTTGTCAGACCACTCAGTGTCTCCTTGTTCTTGAGGGTTCTCTTCTTCTTTGGCTGTGTGATAGCCAGTCTCTTCCTCAGCTTCCTGATAGCTGGGATAATGAAAACTACTTTCACTGCTAGAGCTGCTACTTTCATCAGCATTCCTTTATGTGTTTCTTGGGAAGAGTCTCCCTGCTCTTTCTTGTTCTTGGAGTTCATTTACTGTTGGGTTCATCCAAGTATCAACTCCAAAGTAAAACAATTTTCTATTTGTTTGTCCCTGTACTTTGCCTGTGTGTCCATCAACAGCAAAGCCCTTATTCTTATATGTAAAGTAGATGATCACAATCAGGAATGTCTGAGCGAGTACGAAAATATATGTTATTAAGACACCTAGAAAGATGGTAGGGAGTGGGAGTGAGTGGACACCCTTAGCCCTGATGGTCTTTGCACCATTCAGGAATAGTATAAAGACCCAGAGTACTAGCTAGAGATTGCTAAGCTAGTTCTATGCCTGTAGTCAGGCTCACCCCTGTATCACTGCAATCATCCCTGCACTTCAGTGTGCCCTTGCAGTCTACTCGCTTTACTGGTGTACTGGTGCTAGGACATCAAGACCTCGTCCCTCTTGATCTTTGCTAGCATTTCAAGCACTCCTTGCTCACCTTAGGAGTCAAGCTCATCATACGTCACACCTTAGTTGGTCATCAGCCTTACTCTTGTGTACAGGATGCACACTTTGCTGGGCCTCTTGCTTGCAGTGCACAAGGATAACCTTTGACTACTATTGATCCAACCTCCTCTTGACCCATGCCTATTCTGCCAGGGCACATGCTTGCAGTAAGTGTAACAGGCAAAGCCTTCATCCATGAAGCAGGATGTGGCTCCACAGTCAATAAGAGCAGTGGTTTGTCCAACATAAACTCCCCCCATTGCAGAAGCTTGTAGAGGGATTAAAATTGACTTTTCTGCTAAAGAATCTACAATGGGGTTCATTCTAGTGTTTGAGTAGTTGGTCCTCAATGCTGTTCTAAAAATTCTTAAGCCACTCCTTTACCCTTTCTTCCAAGATCCTACCCCTTTTCTGGGGAACAGTCCAGACCTGGTTTACCTGTTCTGAAGAACTCCCGGAGTCCTTCAGATATTTTGGTAGTTGATCCTTGATATAGATCTCCCACAGCACCTCTGTCATTTCCTTCACTCCATGCCCTTTGGCTACCAGTTGTTCCACCAGTCAGATCACCTCGTTTTTCTCCTCCTTGGTCTCTGCCAGCTTATCTGTGGCAGTCCAGGCCTGTTCCTGTGGGCACTTACCATCATAGTGGGGGTATGGTTTTTTTCCATTCCATCCCCTATTACCCTGATGATTCCTAGAAGAGCATCCTGGCTTCTTACATATGAAGCATTTGCCCTCTTTCATGAGATGAGCTCATTTGGCAGGAGAGAGGCAGATGTAATCATTTATAGAGTCTACATCCATAGCGTTGGGGTCGCAATAAGTAGAGGTTCTGGTATAATATCCAAGCTGGGTTTGTGCCCCTTGATATCTCAAATCCACTCAGACTGTTGAGCAAATTTAGCTCCTGCCATAATCCATTCATCTACTGTAGTGGGTTCCATTCTGCTGAGGATCATTTTCATGAGATCTTTGTGGATTCCCCTGCTGAAGAGGTGAGGAGGTGAAATTCTGTGGCAAACTTATGGAAAGCTTCCTCCATGTTGGGCCCCTGCATTAGCAAGTAGAGCTTTTGCTTGGCCACAGCAGCCTTGTCTTGAGTAGCCATCATAGCTCAGAAGTCCACTTTGAACTTTGCCCAGGTGTTGTCAGCAGTAGGGATGGTGCCTTTGGCAAGGCATTCATAATATCCCTTGGCATAGACCCATCCTTTACCCTTACTCATTCAGTTCAGGGCCATGATGATCTTGGCACAATCATCATATAAAGGGCAGGACCCTTGAATACCTAGTCCACTGGAAAGGCTATGATGAAATGGACTGTACATGGAAACCAGTGTCTAATCTGAAACATGCCAAGGGTGTTATCTCAGATTTTCACCAGGTGAAGCCTAGTGCTCCCCACAGGATTAAGGTTTCCCATGCCAATTTCTCATCCCTTTTCAAGTATTATGAAAATTTCACCAAATACACTAAGGCACCTCTGTTTAATCACCTGGAAGTCAATCCTTAGAAGGGGGGTAGTGTTATGGTCACAGTCTAAAGGACTTAGTTGTTTCTTTCTTTTCATCTTATCTTATCTCCTGATCTTATCCTATCGCATGGATCACTTACTGATCCCTGCTTTCTGCTCTTCACCTGCACCTCATGGATGCTCTTTCTCTTTCACTTCCTCTCACTTATTCACCTTGCACTCATGAATGCACCTTTAACCCTTTCACAGATCTAGATCTACTAGATCTTCCATTTGCCCACCACCATGCATGATGGGTATGCCTTTCATCTTATCTATTGGCAGATCTTCCATACTGCCACACCTCATGTACTACTCACGCATCAGGCATGTTTGTGCTTCTTTCCTTCCAGAACATTCCATGGCTATGTGCCTGTTATGCTTACCGTGTCGTGTCAACTCCTGGAATGTGGAGTCGATGGAGGGCGAAGTAATAAGTGAAAGCAGAGGTGCAGATAAAGAATAGGGAGAGGATGCCAAGTACGAGGAGGCCCGATTGATAAGGTGACAGCTTGGGCAAGCACACGCTGGCGCTGCCTTCCGCACTCTTGTACGAGCCGAT
>JBBPTB010000571.1:0-17880 GCA_038093875.1 Boletus tylopilopsis | reverse complement strand
CTCTTCCTCCTCCTCGTCTTCCTCGTCTCCTTCACCCTCTTCGTCATCACCCAATGCAAGGTCAAGCTCCGCAGCAAGTTCCTCGTCAATATCACCCTCTGGTTCGCCTTCATCTCCCTCGCCCTCTTCAGCCTCTTCATCCGCAGCGTCAGCTCCAGGGGTAGCTACATCGCCCGCCTCTGAACCTAGATGGCCAGGCGTAGGCACTTCGAGAGGCCCTTGAGGTTCGATAAATTCAGAGTCGGAAAGGTCTGGGTTGACATTTTCGAGCACCTCTACAATACAGGGTAATCAGCCTACTCACAGGAAGCGACGGGCAATCAAAACTCACCATATTTGACGTCCGTTGCGATACTGTCTGCGGCCAACAGACGTTCCACCTCTTCTTCGACGCTCTCTATCATCTGGAATGCGCGTCGTGAGTAGAGCAAAAGGTGCCGCCGGCGGGTTTCATACGAACCCGCTTGTTTACTCGCTTTCGAAATCGTCGCTTGCGTACATGATGCAAAGGAGGGGTAATACCGTGTGGCCAGATGAATTCATCAACACTGACGTTCCTGTTGGCCGTGACGGCCTCTTCGTTTTGTATACGATCTCCAACGACCAACATCTGTATCGTACATCTCCTAGAACCATCTCATATCCAAGACACATGATCAAGGAAACACACCTGACATATATCTGCCACCTTGAACATCTGCTTATTGTCGAGCGTCTTTTGCGCTTCGACGATACAGGGCAGATCGACCAACTTGAACGAAAACAACGAATTGCCGATGTGAAAGATGCCCCTTCGCGAGTCTACCATCTCGTTGGCCTCGACGACGCGGACGTAACTCCTCAACCTTCAAAACGCACCTTTGAACTTGAACCAAACGTCGTTTCCAATCTCCCTCGACTGAATCATCTTGCGCAACCGCTCACAGTCTTCCCCGGGCGGCATCCGTACGATAAACTGCTCCTCAAACGTCAGGTCCTCGTCGTCCGAGTCGAGCTCCCGGTCGTAGGGACCCAGGAAGGACATCCCAGGGGCCTGCGCTGCGGCGCGTTCGCTCAGCTTGAGCTTGAGTTTGGGTTGTGGTTTTCCGAGCTTTGCGGTGGCGAAACGCGTCGTGCGGTCGGATGCCTCGGGGGACCCGCGGAGGCGCAGGGTGGTCGCCATGGCGTGTTCTGCGGCTGCTCGTAGGGGGCGTGCGCGTGAAGGTTGGGATGGTGGCGGTGGGTCGTTTACGCCATTCACGGCGGATGAGGGACCGGCGTGGTGCTCCTCGACGTCGTCTACGACGATGAGGTCGTAGTCTGTCATCATGTTGTGTCGTGCCGCATATGGGGCCACGTGTAGTAGAGCGTGACTTGCGTGTCACAAGGGGTTCTTGGTACTTAAAGTAAAGTAGATGGACGTATGAAATGGTCTACTCGTCTTCCTCTTCGTCGCTGAATGCTCCAGAGCTATTCTCGATCTCTTCTGCACTATCACTTCCTTCATCTTCACCGTCGTCCTCCGAGTCTTCAACAGAGACGATGGCGGGCAAGATCTGGGTACAAAGAAAAGCTACGGTCACCGCCAACATCCCCACTATATAAACCAAGGTTTTCCTTCTGTACGCGATGTCCGCAGGGTCAACCTGGCTCTGGGCGCGACGGTCACTAAATGGACGGGGCATGAGAGAGCTCAACAGGGATCCTGGTTCCGTGAAAAGTTCATAAGACGGTGCGCGTGTTACTTGAGCTTGTAGGCGTCGGGCATGGTCAATCAACCCCTGGTAATGCTCGATCAGCTGTATCTGGAGGATGGCGTCTGGGAATGGAGGATCGGTCAATAAAAGGACGTGTGCAGCCAAATACACGTCGAGACTTGTCGGGCTACAGGAAAGCATCAATATTAGGAACTATGCGCGCAGAGAAGAACAACTTGCCGGTCCCCGAAAAAGAATTGCTTGCCGTTCAAATAACTTGCATGCACTCCAAGGACCGTCTTTGCTTTATCCAGAATCTTGAGAGACGATCAACAGATTGTCACCAGTCCAACCAACTGCTTACCTTTTCCCTCTCGAAAGCACGCGTGAACGTGATGGTATAACTGCGCTTCTTTTTCTTGTCCTGTTCAAAGAGGCTCTTTTGCTCTTCTTTTTCGCTGGGCAAATTCCAAAGTCCTGCTGCCTCCAGACGAGGTCTGTACGACTCCCTTATCCGTTTAGCCACATAGTACCTTTGCGGGATTGGCATCTCGCCGGCAAGCGTTGAATTGGTCAGTCCCCAAAAGTTGGTATCGCTCCCGTAGAACATATGGGACTGCACACTCAACCAGTGGTGGGTACAAGACACTGGGGGAACAATGTTGACTCACGACCAGGTCAGATACGCATGATTCGACATGAGCGTATAGTGCAACCTTTTCGGCCTTTTGCGAGCTGGTGAGAAACGCGTCGAGGTCGATGACACCTGACGTGGCAGATGACTTGGCGAGAGAAGCCACAAAGGCGACTATGGAGGGAAACGTAGAGACTGCTATGTGTGCATGAGTCAAAAAGGGGAGTTGACCTATGGTCATGGGGTCAACATCGTTAAAGGGCCAAGTCGGAGCTGGTGCTTGCCATTGGGGGACTGGTCTGGGTTAGTGCAGTGTGCTACTTTGAATCTGCCTGGGACGGTGAGCTGAAGGTACAAGACTGCCGCGAGACAGGTTGGGTCAAGCGACTGCAAGTTCCATTTCGGTGGCCAGATGTGCAGAACGTAAGGTGTCTCGGACATGACATTGGAAAACTCGGATTACCTTTTTCGGGGCGTATATACCCCAGAACCTAACAATGACAAACAAAGTAGGGATCGAACCCTGTCGTTGGTCAACAATCATTTGCTACCGGTCACTCGATGTTCATTGAGCACGCTTAGAAATTCTGACTGCTGGCGGTATTTGCAGTGCACGATCCGCAGATATGATACCGTCGCCCTTGCGTCGAACATGCCTCGCGAGCCGTATCGAAACGCAAACGTGACGTGGGACCAGTGACCTGATCCATCGCGTGGCTTCACTTGCCTACGTTCGCGGAAATTCCTCATAGGCAGGTCTTGTTCTCCGTAGTTTGTGGGACATGTCACAAGTCGCACTATATCGCAGACCGTCCGTGACCTAGACAGTTCGGGAAGCTGCTGCAACCTATTTGCTGTTCTCTACGATGATGCACCGTATTTTAACGGTGTTCAGATGGTTCTAGAGGCCGCCGTGACGGGACTTGAGTTGGCAGGTTCTCGGAAAGAGGCTACACCTTACGTGTGTTGGACTGGTGCGCAAGCACAGAGGGACGTTCAGTGTTCGGGCCCGTGCGTATGGCTTCTCTGGAGAACTCACCAGGTACGACGGCCCACAAAGCCATCGAGAGAGATGGACGCGTAGATGACTGCACCTGTTCCTCGATTACACCAGAAGTATGATATCCATGAAGAGGTTTGCCGGTGCCCGACACAATCCGTTTACAAACCTCGCAGCGAACAAACGCCGACGTATCCACGTATAAGATGAGGACGGATGTTTACGGGAGAGGTGTAGATGGGGAATGAGAAAGGGAGGCCCACTTAGGCTTGCTTTGTTGACTATATGTATAGAATTATCCCCTCTCAATCAACCTGGCGCGTCTTTGGCTTGCACCACGCGCGTCGCGTCGCGATGGCTCCCAAACGAAAAATCACCACAAAACACGACGACGCGAACACCGCGTCCGAGTCCGAACGCGTCTCTCAATCTCAGCCGCCCACCAAGCGAGCAAAGCAAACCGAGGTTGCCCCCAACGTCAAGGCATCCAACGGACAGCCCACGAACAAAGTGTTGCCCGTTCACATCTCCTTTCCACCGCGCGAAGCAGGCACACTGCGGTTCGCCACGTGGAACGTCTGTGGACTGGCAGCGGCACAAAGAAAGGTACGTCCCAAACCCGACGCGTTCACCATGAGCGTGCACACCAAAGAACGCGTGGCAGGGATTCAAATACTATGTGGAGGCGGAAGATCCGGACATATTCGTGTTGACAGAGACCAAGGCGAGCAGCGTTGCTTGGACTTGCGCGTGTTTTTCACGTTTTTCTGACGCGCCGTAGGTGAACAACGAACCCGTCGATCCCGTTCTCAGCGCACGCTTTCCATATCGCACCTGGGCCATCTCTGACAAGAAGACGTACAGTGCGTTGGGTCTCTGTTTGTGTCTCGTCGTTGAATCGGATCTACCTCGTAGGTGGTACTGCGGTGCTCTCGAAAATCAAGCCCATCTCGGTGACAAAGCTTCTTCCGGGTTATCCGAATCCTGAACAGATCAAGGGCCGTCTTGTGACGCTCGAATTCGAAGGGTGCTATGTCGTCTGCACCTATGTGACCAACGCAGGTCAAGACCTTAAAGTGCGTCTTTGCCTTGTTCTTCGTTTCCAATGTTCAGACATATACGGAAAACACAGACGCTCAAGGAAAAGAATACGTGGAACGAGCATTTCACCACATACATACGCGAACTAGACAAGAAGAAACCTGTGATTTGGATGGGTGACATGAACGTCGCACCAACTGCAATAGGTCAGTGCTTCCCCATCCTCGTCTATTTTACCCTCACACTACTTTTTCCAAGATCTTGCAAATCCGAAAACCAACTGGAATAAAACGCCGGGTTATACACTGGATGAAACTGAGGGATTCAGAAACATTCTTGATGCTCCAGGGTCCCCTGAAGGTACTCCAAAGTTCGTCGATGTTTGGAGAGCTCGTCATCCAGATGACCGCCATTACACCTACTTTTCGTATCGGTTCAATTGCCGCATGAAAGGCATAGGTTGGAGACTGGACATGTGTAAGTATTCTCGTACAGAAAGGCGGCTCGCTGATCCCGATGCATCATCGTCAGTCATACTAAGCCAGCGCATAGCAGACAAAGTGAAGATGTGCGAGATCCGCAGTGAGATATACGGGGCATCCGACCATGTGCCGGTGGTCATGGAAATCGAAAGTGGACAAGTGACATCAAAGTGAAAGTGTTTTCTTGATTGTGTGCAGAGTTTTAATACTCTCCAAATCGTACGTGTCCAGTCTCTTGGGCATGTGCTCTTGCATCTTTCTCACCTTTGAGGCCCTTTCCACATTGCTGCAATGGCATGAATGGCAATACCACTGTATATTTTTAATCCAACCCACCTCACACTTGAGATCGAATGTTGCAGTGTTTGTAAATGCCTTTCTCTCCCGCAAGATCGTAGCAAGCTTCTTGGCCGCTTCAAGGTTAGGGTCGGATGCGCCCGCAGCCATCTCGATGTCCTGCGTCAGTATCAAGTCTTCAAGTTGGCCAGGAAGGCTCACGATAGGAAAGATGGTCTGATGCCATTCGTCTGGCGCACCCTCCACAGGGGCCAGCGTAACAGCATCATAGTGGATACCGGAATACAAGACAATGCATCTTTTCAAACCTCGTCAGTCGACACATCACTGATTCGGGAACATGCCCACCGGGAGTCAGTACTCCTAACAGGGGAGAAACGATCGATACGTCCTGTCTCGACGTCTATGGAGGCGATCTCTGTCTTGAAGTGTTTGGCAAGAACACCTAGTTCGATGGCGCCACCCCACGTCGCGGGTTTCAGAATAGTTGCGATATATGTGTCACGCGGAGCTCTGTATCCCGTCAACGCGATCCACGCTTCACTCAGCGGGCACTACATACCCTAGAATCGCTTCGCTGTAGGTCTCCCAATCGCTCTGGATGCCATCGGCGACGACTGCCAGGCAAACGGTCATGTCCGGCCCATTCCTCAAATTGAACCACTTACTCTGCCGCATCTTTTGTGCTTTCGTCACATCCTGTTCAAAGATGAGCGCTATCGACGAGAACAGACAGGTATTGTCGTCGGGAACGACCTGGTTCGACGGACGTGAGCAGCGTGTGAGAAGCCTAAATGATCGACCGCCGACATACTCGATGCACGAGCACGCCTGCGCTCGTCGGTACGCTCGCCGGACCGGTGCTCTGTGTCGGAGCGGTCTGACGTGCGGGGGCTGGCGGGGGTCTAGACACGGGCGACGAGACGGGTGGGGTTTGCACGGTTGATGTGACCGTGGGCAGCTTGTGATTCACGATGATCTGCTCCCCTGCTTGGAGGCCCAAACTCGAGAGCGGGAGTTCTGGCACGAGGGTGAGCGTTTGCGGGGGATAGCCCGATCTGACTAGGTCGAGGGATTGAACGAGTGGTGCGAGATGCGACACGGAGAACGAGCTCACTTTCCTGCTGGGAAGGGGGTATTTCGGTGAGGGTGAATATCTGTGTCTGAAAGTCTTGTACGGTGAGTGCGTTCAAGTCTAGCTGGAGGGTCGCGATGCCCTTTGGATGGCGTACTCGGATGGGGGCCATTCTAGCAAGAGAGATAAACCCATCCCATTGCGTCATCTCAGTCAACTGCTATATGTAGTCAACTATACTACAACCAGCGGTCTCGCTTCCTCCTCCTTCTCCTCCTCAGCCATAGGCGTCTCTGTAGGGACCTTGATCGCTGATAATTTGTCCACAGCAGCTTTCTCCCTCTCTGCCTCCTTCACAAGTTCGCTCAACTCGTCCTCCAGATCCGCATCATCAATCACGCCCGTTTCTGCGGCAGCAATGTCCCCTCCAATTCTGATCGCCTCATCCACTTCGCGTGCATTGGTGTTGGCAGCAGCAAGTGCATCCATCGTCTCGTCTATCTTCTCGCGACGTAGAGACGGGTGGCTGAGAATTGCCTGAAGCGTAGCCGTAGATTTCTCATAGGTTTTCATAATCTAGTCGATATTCAGTACACCTCCAGCTGGTCACCAATGAAACACGTCTACCTCGATGTCGCCCGCTGCCGTCTCCACACTCATCAGAGTGGATTCCAGATTCTGCAATGCACCCAGTCGCTTGGTCAGGACTTCCTCCAAGCTCTTCCTGAAACGAAGGTGAGCAAGTGCAATTGACTTTTGCTGTTGTCGCAATGCAGCCGAGATGCGCTTGGTGGTCCTGTCCGTGGGTTGAGTGAATACGTTCGCGGAAAACAACCAGTGTCTCACTCGTTCATCTTGCCATGCAAGCGGTCAACCTGATCCTGCAGGTTCGCAACAGCGATCTTCAACTCGAGGATCCCTCTATCGATGGCAGTCACTTCTCGGTCACGTTCGTCCATTACAAATTTGACGACCTGACAACCTGCGTCAATATGTCTCTGAGAAACCCCAGGTCCGAAACGAACGCACGTCCTTGTCTTGTACCAAGACCTTTTTATCTCTCTCCAGGTATCTCAACAATACTCTGATATCCGTGTCACTCAACGACACCCCTGGGAGAAGCTTGGAGCCAAATGCCTTCCGAAAGGTCGCCGCCGTGTAGAGTCTGTCGGCGAGACACAATCCACCCAAAGATGCATCCACAGCGTCTGCAGCCCGCTCGACCAGCCTGAGCAAGATATACTCTCCTTCTACCCTTTTCCACATTTCCGTCTCGCTATATGAGTCTTCCGACCGGACAATGTCCAGCTGCTCCAATGCCCACCAGATTGGCTGCCCGACCAGAAACGTGGCAATCCGATATGGCAACCAACTAGAATCATACACGGACTGCTGGGACGTCAAGAACTGCGACAACGAAATGAGCGCGCGATTCTTTTGTAGTTCGGCCTTTACTAGTACGTTGCAATCAGTTTCGGTTCGCAAGAGACGTAAGAAGACGGTACGCACAATGGTGGAGGCTAGTCCGAGTGGTTTCCCGACGCCGTCGTAACGGAGTTTGTCCACGATGGCCCGACGTGCACCGAGCACGAGTTTGTTGCTCTGGTTCTCGGGTTCAACATCTTGAGTTTCCGTCTCCTTGTCTTTTTGAGTGAGACTGGTTTCCGTTTGCCAGCCACGAGAGACGAGCTCCTCCAGGGTCCTCTGCCACCAATCGATATGCGCGTGGTAGGACGTCGGGTTTGAATGCTTTTGCCGAGAAGTGTCAGAATATAGTGATTGTAGACGTGACTTTGACGTAGAGGCGTATGTAGCACAGGAGGAGAGCAGGACAGCGCTCGAGGACATGGACATGGTTGCAGAGAGGAAGAGACCAACAAGTGCTATTCCAAGACGCGTTTGTCTGCCACGTGCTCCGCCCCCTCGTTGATATGTTGACAAGCCGCCACTTTCCGCGTACAAGACTGTTGTAATATTAACCAGAACGTCTACTGGCAGTAATGGTTTCTCGCATGGTCGGAGCTGAGTTCCCCCACTACCAACTGCGTCGAACTCTCGAACGGATCGATCGGGTACTTACTCCCAAGTGGCTAAACTCGTCTTACATTTACAGCTTGAATCAGTCTACAATGAACTCAGATATCCGCACTCAGATATCCGCACTTTCTCTCATAGCAACGCCGAGGACCGCCAAAGTCCTTTACAACCCGCTGTTAGATCTTACAGCTACCCAGTCATTGTCAATCGGCGGGCCAGGCGCCGGGCTCCAAAGGAAATCAATCACTGAATGACTTTCTACAGAAATGGACCTACAAAATACCGCTTGTACCGTTTCCCTCCTGCAACTTCAATGAGTCTAATCTCTTCTGCGGTGAGCTCGGGTATATGTTCAGTGTCGATGTATTCCCTGATGCGCTCAGCCTTAGAAGACGTACTGCCACAGCTCGCTCAGCATGGACTATCGGAACTGCAGCGGCGACTCACGTCACGACGAGCACGCCTTTTTGCTGCAGCCATTTTTGGAGCACCTGGCCGTCAGACACAGAGGACCCTCGAGCTCTTTGCAAGCGTGCACGGATCTGTTTGACGACTGGGCCAAGAGGACCATCTTCAAGTCGGTCACGGGAAATAGGCGATAACCCTCCGTAGGAGGAAGTCACGATGCCATATCTTTCATGAAGTGCTAGATTGCGCCCAAGGGCTTTCCAGACATACGGGTGCGCTTCGACCTGTTCCAGATAGATCAAGATTTAAATCGAGCTCTGAATAGATCACTTCATCCCTACCTGGTTTACAGCTGGAATAACAGTGGCCACCTGAAGGATCTCCTCGAGTTGACCGGCTGTGAAATTCGAAACACCGATAGACTTGGTCAGGCCAGCTGCCTTGGTCGCCTCCATGCCTTTCCAGACCTCCTTTAGCTGGCCTACGTGGTTCCTCGGTTGGTGAATCAAATACATATCCACGTAATCCACTCCCAACCTGTCCAAGGATCTTTCCAATGCACTCGCTGGCGTTTCCCCCGGTATCAAAGGCCACAGTTTCGTCGTGATGTACAATTCCGACCGTGGCTTTCCTGACGCAACGATGCCACCACCGAGCGAGGTCTCGTTCTGGTATATCTGTGCCCCATCCAAGTGCGTGAATCCATTCTGAATGGCGATGGAAACCGTGCGTGTGACGTCCTTGGTGGCGTGCGCGCTACCTGTCCCAAAGGCTATCCAGGGAGCTCGGGTCCCGTCATTCAGAACCAACGTAGAGACGGGCATCTTGTTGGGTGGTCGAAGGACTCGGAGGGAAGGAGCTAAGGTATATCAGCGGATACAGCCGGAGACCTGCGTGATTGCGCCAGGCTAAATAGTACGACCTGCAAGCGGGGTTGACTAAGGCGGGGACATGAAATCGTCGCCTGAATTACTACTTACCCATAGGGCAACACACGATCATCCAGCCGTCGGTCCTGCCTATCACCGAGTCCGAAGAGAACACGACGATAAACGGATACCCCGCGAAAATTGCAAGCAGTGTGAACCTCTCGCATTACGACCTCGTCATGTGCTCCCAGCGGATTCGCAACCCCATTCGCACATTCGCCTATGCATGAACAATACTGTTTCCAACACTTATCTATCAACCCGTCGATCTTATAGCTCGCATCTCACACCCTTCTCCCACTCATTCCTTTGGCCAGTTGACGGGCTTCAAAGGGAATCAGTGATCGGAAAAGTAACATTTATGGAAGCACACACGAAATATCTCTTGTGCAGTTTCGCCCCTGTCGTCTCAATAAGTGTTACTTCTTCTGCGGTGAGCTCGGGTACGTTTTCGGTGTCGATGTATTCTTTGATACGCTCAGCTTTAGAGGATGTGCTGCCGGAAATTGCTCAGCGTGGACTGCAGGTATGATCCCGGAAGGACTCACGTCACGACAAGCACCCCCTTTTGCTGCAACCACTTGTTCAACACCTGACAGTCAGACACAGGAGACCCTCGAGTTTTCTCCAAGCGCGCCCGAATTTGTTCGATGACTGGGTCAAGAGGGCCACCTTTTCCACGGACAATAGGCGCCAATCCTGAGTAGGAGGAAGTCACGATGCCGTATTTTCCATGAACTGCGAGAGTGAGTTCAAGGGCTTTCCAGACATATGGGTGAGCTTCGACCTGTTCCAACGGTTAAGCATTGAACCCAGATCCAGGCGAAAGTATCCATCCTACCTGGTTTATGGCCGGGGCAACAGTAGACCCTTCAAGAATCTCCTCGAGCTGGTCGGCTGTGAAATTCGAAACACCGATAGACTTGGTGAGGCCGGCCGCCTTGGCTGCCTCCATGCCTTTCCAGACTTCCTTGAGCTGACCCACGTGGTTATGTGGTTGGTGAACCAAGTAGAGATCCACGTAGTCCACTCCCAGCCTCTCCGCAGATTTCTTCAATGCACTCGCTGGCGTTTCCCCCGGTCCCAGGGGCCCCAGTTTCGTCGTGATGTACAATTCCGACCGTGGCTTTCCTGACGCAACGATGCCACCCCCAAGCGAGGACTCGTTCTCGTATAACTGGGCCCCGTCCAAGTGCGTGAATCCGTTCTGAATGGCGACAGTGACAGCCTGCGTAGCATCCTTCTGGTATAACGCGGTGCCCGTTCCAAAGGCTATCCAAGGAGTTTGGGTCCCATCATTCAGAGTCAGGAAAGAGAGGGGCATTGTATGGGATGATATAACGAGTCCAGGATATCGGCGGACACGACCGGAAACTGGTGTGATCGTACCAGCCTAAATACGAACTCTTGAAATGGTTGACTAACCGCACGCCCATTAAGGTTGTGACCTTGGCTTGATAACGGACCCATTGAGGGTACCTTAAATTAGAGTTAGGACGCCGGCCCTAAAGACAGTTTTGTAGGTTTCCCGCATCTCCAAACTGTCTTCTCCATCTTTTAACAACTTCCAGGCGCTGGTCTACCACATGCTCGATTGTCCCATGGACTCTGACAATCCTTCATCTCCTGGTGCCTTAGAAGAGAGTTCACGGTGCACCCTTTGGCCGATCATCCTAACTCCTCCATGGGTGCCGTCGGTCACCTGGTGTACCGACAAGTCGTTCGCCATGACATGTAGTTCACTTACATGAAATGCACAGATGCACATATTTATATTTATTCATCTAAAAACATGTAGATAATCATAGAAAATAGATACGACGGTGTTCAGTGCGGCAATGAGAAAAAAAATAATCGATCATTTTTAAAGGATGTGGAAAGACCACATGATGCAAGCCGACCACCGCAATGGTCGGGAGTAGAACTATATCAAGTGATGATGCTCCCGAGAATGTCCCAGGGGATTTGATCTCCCCTTTATCATCAGATTTCCGGCATACCGTTGTACATCCCACCGGGGCGAATTGAGGCGGAGGAGTATTGAGGGCTACTTGGAACGTCGTGTGATGATCCAGTCATAATCGTAGTGGGGGGCGGAGAAGCAGGGAATGTACTGGGATCCGACGGGTCCTGGAACATTGATCAGATACCGTGGCCTTCAAAGAATTCTCACTACCCACATAGAGCTTCGGCTGTACCACCTGTGTATGAGCGAAAGGAGTAGAGTCTGTATAAATAGTTGAAGGAGCGACATGTGACATGCCACCGGAGAAGTGTGCCGATGGTGCGATTTGGGAAGAGCGCTTCTTTCTCACAATGAAAAAGAGGACAACTCCGGCTACCAGTGCGACCCCGACAACACCGCCAACAACACCTCCGGCGATCGCCCCAGTGTTTGATGTGCTAGAGGTTGAACTCATCACTGACGGAGTAACTGATAACGATGAGGTAGTTGATGCTACAGCAGAACCAGTGGATTGGGGATGAGATGCAGTCGACTCAGGAGTATCTGAATGATTGCATGAGTGCCACGAGGGGCAGTCACAAAAATGGTGACCCACCGCCAACAGCTTGAGCTAATGTCAGGTTGAATAAATCGCTGGCCTGGAAAACCAAGATTAGCACTGTACAAGCAGGTAGCGAATGGCCGATGCGATTCGTGCCATACCGTCACGTCTTGAAACGCCCATTGTGGCACCGCTGTACCATCTGGAACCCCAGGGGCAAAACTATACAATCTAAGTTTCACGGTTATTACACAAAACCAAACAACATACACTCCCGGATATACAGTTGTGCAATTTGTGTTCCATGAGCTCCAGCTGGTGGCAAAGAATGAAGATGTGAGAACAGTTCAAATTCCAGGGAAATCACACTACCTAATGATTGAATGGTTCTGGCAGAGGCCACAAGCACTTATAGTGTTATACGTGACAGAACTACATTGACAGGGATTTGATTGATCCGCAAATGGGCCAGTATAGTGAGTACCGTTCGGAAGGGCATCAACAGTAAATTCTTGATGAACGTCAGAATTGTGAAGAAAACATGACAAAATTCAACGTACGGCCACCATTACAAGCGCCTTGTAGATAAGCCGAGACAAGACAAGGGGTTTGACCTTTACTATTGTCCATCTATGTGAAACAGTATGAGTAAAACACTCTCGCTGAAACAGATGACGTACCCAATGGAACGAGGACAGACAATCCGCAGTCGTAGTTTGGGCAAGAGTACCTATGGGGCCCTCGGAAAGCAACCCAGTTGCGAGGACCGCGCTGAGCGCCCAGTGCAGACTGCTGCGCGGCATAGTGGAAAGGGAAAAAGAACTGGTTGATGAAACCCTGACATCTGACCTAATATACAACTAGTGCCGTCAGGGACCTTGGTTGACCCTGGTGGCGATCCGATAGGTATGAGCACAGCCATGATTTAACGCAGTCCACTCCCAGCCTCTCCACAGATCTCTTAACGCACTCGTTGGCGTTTCCCCCTGTGTCAGTAGCCCCAGTTTCGTCGCGACGTACAATTCCGACCGGCGCGGCTTTCCTGACGCGACGGTGCCACCCCCAAGCTAGGACTCGTTCTTGTATACTGTGCCCCATCCAAGTGCATGAATCCGTTCTGAATGTCGACCGAGATGGCCTGCGTAGCATCCAAGTTGTTGTATAACGCGATGCCCGTCCAAATGCTATCCAAGAAGTTTGGGTCCTGTCATTCAAAGTCAGGGAAGAGAGGGCATTGTATGGTGGGCCGAAGGACGATAACGAGTCGAAGATATCGGCGGATACGACCAGAAACTGGTGTGGTTCAACCAGCCGAAATACGAACTCTTGAAGTGGTTGGTCTAAAAAGGGGAAACCGTGCAAGCTTAAGGCTGTGACCTCTCCAGGCGCTGGTGTACAGTGTACATTGTCCCATGGCTCTGACAATCCTTCATCTCTTGGCCTCAACGAAGAGACTTCACGCACCCTTTGGCCGATCCCTCGTGGATGACGTTGGTTACCTGATGTACCGACAAGTCGTTCGCCAAGACATGGAGTGAACCCACACAGAATGCATGTTACATTTATATTTATTCATCCTCAGTGTGACACCCAAATCAGTTAAACATCATCAAGAATAGGTGTGGCGGAGTCCAGTGCGGCGGTGAGAAAACAAAAACAATCGAGCAAAGACCATATGATGCAAGCCGACCATCGCAATGGTCGGGAGTAGAGCTAGATCAAGTGATGATGCTCCCGAGAGTATCCCAGGGGATTTGATCTCCCCTTTATCATCAGATTTCTGGCATACCGCTATACATCCCACCGGGGCGAATTGAGGCGGAGGAATATTGAGGGCTACTTGGAACGTCGTGTGATGATCCAGTCATAATCGTAGTGGGGGGCGGAGAAGCAGGGAATGTACTGGGATCCGACGGGTCCTGGAACATGGTCAGATACCGTGGTCTTCAAAGAATTCTCATTACTCACATAGAGCTTCGGCTGTACCATCTGTGTATGAGCGAAAGCAGTAGAATCTGTGTAAATAGTTGAAGGAGGGGCGTATGACATGCCACCGGAAAATTGTGCCGATGGCATAATTTGAGAAGAACGTTTCTTTCTCATAATGAAAAAGAAGACAACTCCGGCTATCAGTGCGACCCCGACAACACTGCCAACAACACCTCCGGCGATCGCGCCAGTGTTTGATCTGCTGCCACCTGGAGAAATCGAACTCGTCACTGACGGAGTAACCGATGACAAGGAGACGGTTGATGCTACAACAGAACCAGTGGATGCTACGACAGAACCAGTGGATTGGAGACGAGATGCAGTCGATTCAGGAGTATCTGAATGATCGCATGAGTACCACAAGGGGCAGTCATAGAAATGGTGACCCACCGCCAACGGCTTGAGCTAATGCCACGTTGAATAAATCGCTGGCCTGGGAAACCAAGATTAACACTGCGAGCAGACAACGAATGACGATGCAATTCGTACGTACTGTCACGTCTTGAAACGCCCATTGTGGCACCGCTGTACCATCTGGAACTCCGGGGGCAAAGCTATTGCAATGTAAGTTTCATGGTTATTACACAAAACAAAACAAAAAACATACACTCCCGGATATAGAGTCGTGCAATTGAAGTCCCATGAGCTCCAGCTGGTGGCAAAGGATCAAGATGTGAGAACGCTTCACAGAGAATCACATTACCTAATGATTGTACTGTTCTGGCAGAGGCCACAAGCACTTATAGTGTTATACGTGACAGAACTACATTGGCAGGGATTTGATTGAGCCGCCAATGGACCAATATAGTGAGAACCGTTTGGAAGGGCGTAGACGGCAAACTCTTGATGAAGATCAGAATTGTGACGAAAACATGACAAAATTCAACGTACGGCCATCATTGCAAGCGCCTTGTAGATAAGCCGAGACAAGACAAGGGCTTTGGCCCTTACTATTGTTCATCTATGTGAAACCGTTTGAGTGAAACGCTCTCTGCGAAACAGAGGACATACCCAGTGGAATGAGGGCAGGCAAGTCGCATTCGTAGTTTGGGCGAGCGTGCCTATGGGGCCCGCAGAAAGCAACCCGGTTGCGAGGATCGCGCTGAGGAGCGCCCAGTGCAGACTGCTGCGCGGCATGGTGGAAAGAGAAAAAGAACTGAGTGATGAGACCTGACATCTGACCTTATACAAGCACCGTCACGGTCAGGGATTCCAAGTATAAGTATAGCCCGTGACTCAGCCATGCATGTTCTTGATGGCTGTGTAGCAGTGGGCAAGCAACCCCCAAAACGGAAATTGGCACTGGCTGTGTGGCTCGGTGACTACTGACGCCAAGTACTGTATGTACGTAGTTAGATTTGCTCTCCTAGCGTTTCCCTAAGCAAATTGCCAGACCTTACCTTAGTACCCATGTACTTGAAACGCCGAAATGTGATGGTGGAAGAAGTGTGACCCGTTGGCTGCCGATCGTGAGAAGATATGAGCTAATCACTGTATAGTTCTCAGCCACCCCAACTCTCTGCAAAGATTGTATCGACAACCTCACGACCCTCGATGGCACCCTCGACTACGTGAGTACACAGATTCTGTGACGACGACGTTGGATTGACAATTACATTCAAGCGTCCCCTCGGTCACGGTCAGTGACAGACTGACCCTCTGTCAGACTCGAGCTAACACTCCATCGTAGGACATTGAAGTTCCGGAGACCCTTCTCAAAAAACGCAAGCAAAATGAAAAGGCTCGAGAAGAACGCCTTGCTGCCACTGTCGCTGCCCGCAAGGTGCGTTTGGGACCCATTGTAGACTTTGTTTTTACCTCTTCAATGATGTACACCATTCAACATATCGTGGCTAGTGGTTTATTCTACGTTGCTGCCTTTAATTAACCATCTTTCGGGACTGACACTTCAATCTTGACTTGTTAATCGTATATATACCGTCAGCTTAATACTTGACACAGGCGGCACATGCAAAACGCAAGGTCATCTTCAAGCGCGCCGAGTCATACGTGAAGGAATATCTCGCGAAGGAGAAAGAGGAAATCCGGCTAAAGAGGGTGGCACGCGCATCTGGCGACTTCTACGTCCCCGCAGAACCCAAAATTTACTTTGTCATCCGTATCCGTGGTATCAACGAAATCGCACCAAAACCCCGCAAGATCCTGCAACTTCTTCGTCTCCTCCAGATCAACAACGGTGTGTTTGTCAAAGTTACCAGGGCAACGCAGCAGATGCTCCGGTTAGTCGAGCCTTATATTGCATACGGGTTGGTTTTATTTCGACACCACGTCCCTACTTTTGTTGATGGAAAGTTCAGCGAGCCGAACCTCAAGTCGATCCGAGAGTTGATATATAAGCGTGGATACGGCAAGGTCAATAAGCAGCGTATTCCTCTTGCCAACAACGCGATCATCGAGGAAAAGCTTGGCAAGTATGATATTCTGTGCATTGAAGATCTTGTGCACGAAATCGCCACTGCTGGGCCCAACTTCAAGCAGGTCAGTACATTGGCTACCGACATCGACCACTTTTCTTATTGCTTTTACGGTAGGCATCCAACTTCCTTTGGCCTTTCAAGCTCTCCAACCCCACTGGTGGATGGAGGACACGGAAATTCAAGCATTTCATCCAGGGTGGTGATTTCGGTAACAGAGAGGCCAACATCAACAAACTCATCCGGCAAATGAACTAAGTGCACATGCCATTGTGGAGCGGTTTGAGATGCGGAGTGGGCAGTGGGGTGTAGTGGATGTCGTTCTGTATGAGGGTACGCCTGGCATGAACTTACAATCACTTCACCATGTATGTCAAAAACGAGTATGATTTTTCTTTCATTTCCGACGTTCATGAGCAATGCGCTGCTCCGTCAATTGCTCACCCACGCTTCAAAAAACTATGACTCGTTAACAGCGCCGATGTAACCGAGCTGCGCTTGGAGCTGGATCCTGCTTGCGAGTTATAGCGCGATCCTTTCATGGCCCCACAGAAGCCGGATGTGAAACAGGTCAACAACATCTTGCAGAACCTTAGGTTCGTCGTTAAGACTT
Organism: Boletus tylopilopsis; assembly: GCA_038093875.1. Taxonomy (NCBI): domain Eukaryota; kingdom Fungi; phylum Basidiomycota; class Agaricomycetes; order Boletales; family Boletaceae; genus Boletus; species Boletus tylopilopsis. The sequence continues at coordinate 757 of JBBPTB010000571.1, read as the reverse complement.
GTATCAGAATTTAAACTTACCTTCCGCAGGGGCGAGCACTTTAGACACACACGGAACGCGCAGGGGAAGCCTGTGTCTAGTACCTCAGTCTCGTCGCATGCTCACAACCAGCCGACGTTACCTATCAACCTCATCTACCCTTCACCACCAGCACCGACAGCTAGCCCTTCCTGGGTCCCTGGACCAAGCCCTCCTAGGAGTTGGCGATCACTTGTACCACCGCCCTCTACCCTGGACCTTTGTGGTGTGGACGTTACAGACACTGCTGCGTGGCGGGAACGTGCACTCCTGCCCTTGTTCTCTGCCACACCCGCCTCATCTTCATCCGACACTCGTCTCATCTTCCCTGATCCTAGCCCGATCCCACAATTAACTCTTCTCTGTCTCCAGCTCATCCAAGCCACCTGTTCAGGGGCGGACTTGGCCGAGGTCACCCCGTACATCCCGCTTCACCTTCGTCGTGTTCTTCTTCGTTACACAGCGATTCACGCACCGTTGTCCCAGACCGAACTCGACGCGCTCTGCCAAGGGACGACTCACATCAATACCGAACTCATTGTTGTGGGACCTCACAATACCATACGCGGAAGCTCGTTCCGGAAGAAAGATTGTCCCGATGTCGACGACCATCTCGACGACCTCGATGGCACAGACAGTGCGCCGATCGACTCGTGGGACACCATGCCAAGACAGGACAACGAGCCCCTTGTGCTACGTTCCCTCGGGGTCCTCTCGAGTCCTCTGAGCGCTCCCACCG
>JBBPTB010000570.1:0-17962 GCA_038093875.1 Boletus tylopilopsis | reverse complement strand
TACTAACTGGCATGCCTACCCTCCTTGTCACAAGGAAAAGTGAGGTGGAATCCAAAGTCATCAAAGGAACCCGATCCCTGCATAGTGTTGGTCAGAGTTGTATTGATCGACCGATTCGCGGCAGACACACATGAGCACAGATCAGTAAGAGAGGAACGTCAGCATCGCGAGAGAAGTGAAAAACCAACTTCATTCACTTGGATCAACTTGACACGCGACAGCCCATGTACAACATCTCATCACTACTCTCACAGCGCGAGCGTCATCCGGCATCGATACGTCAATGAATCTCTTGTGCAACTTCTGCTCAAGAAACGAACAAGAAATATCGACCGCTGTCGTGGACTGCAGATCTTCCAAGTCAACATCCTGCCAACGACTAGGAAAGTAAGCCTCTTGATACCATACATTTCCGATGCAACACAGCGGAAAACCCACCTAGAACACCTTCCAACCGCTCCTCTTTGCAAATTCACCGTGGTTCACGCGGTGCTCGATCTTGATGGGGGCGAACCCGTCATGCTTGAGCTGGATAACGTGCGAATGAAGGGTCAACTTGGGTGCCTTGACCTCTTCCAGTGGCGTATGGTCCGTGTCGAGGGGTGGTTCCGTCGCGGCAAATCGCGTTCCATTCGGCCTCACCAACCGCACCCCAAAGCTTTCCTGAATCAGGGCCGCAACGTGATCTATATCGGTGATCCCGGCGCGCTGATCATCCCCGAGTCGACTAAACAAGTAGAGGATGACAGGAGGGTCGAGATACATGCTCCCGCGGACGTGGCTCCCGCCATCCTGGCACGAAGCACAACGATTGGGGTCCGCGCGCGACAGCACGCTGATGTTGTTCACGACCTGGTCTCCTGGTGTTTGACGAGGCCCATTTGGTTTCATGAAGAGTTCGAGACGATATGATCCCTGGTGTGCAAGCTCTGGGAGTTCTCCGTTGATGTAGAACTGACGGAGATGCGCAACCCCGTTGTCCTCTTTCATGAGGAGAGGGGTATGCTGAGGCATCACGCCAGACAATTCTCGATGTGCTTGGACGACGGCGGAGATATTCGTACTGAAGGCATTATGGAGCGCTTGCTGATATTGCTGTCGAAGAGTTATATTCTTCACATTGTAGGGGACATCCACCGTGACCTTGACGCCCGTCGCAACATCTTGAATGGATGGGTATGTGTAGTCTGTTCGAATGGACGTTCATGACATGGTCATGTTAGTGGAAAACCACTTACACTTTTGTGTTGCGCTTGTGTTCAGCAGGCTCCGTACTTGTACCGAGGTCCAGTAATTTCCAGAACTCATGCGGAAAGGCGCGAGTGTGGTATCCTGGTCCACTGGCGAATTTGGATCCTGCCAATAGCTTCCACTGTCGGTGACTGGAGGGGATAAACAACAGTTCAACGATACGAAATAGTAAACACACGCACCGAACGGGACAGTATTCCCTGTACCATCATTCCAGCCATTTTGTAGCCAGTAGTGGGGATAGGTGTACTCCCAGAAGGAAAAGATACGGTCAATATTGCAGTGATGCAGGAAGAAAATCGGATCCAAGGCTATGTGAATTGCATCAATAAAACGTGACGTCAAAAATAAGGTTGAAGTTACCTGCATATTCGGTTGCGGACTGCCACGTATTAGTCTTTATATGGATGAGAAAGCAACCGTAATGCGCGTACCATCATACCGTTTCCCCCGGTGTCGAGATGAACCATGTTGTGAGGCTCCTCGATAGACGCTAGACAAGGCATTAGGACGGCGGTGATCTGAGCATAAGCTTATGAGCGTACGTGGCATGGCGGTCATTGGAGCAACGACCCCAGCACCCTGTGCAGCGGTATTTGAGAAGTATCCCCACCTACAACGTGCTAAACACCGGCCGTTTCTCCAAGGCGGCAACCAACTTACATGTTCGGGCCATACGAAGTGTCATTGAGTGTCAGATCATATGTAAATAGTGCAGCAATCTTTGACCTGAGCCAGCTGACGGGTCGGGTTTGGTATGTGCTGCCGTATAGCTGGAACGAAGTCCCTTGCGAAAACCCCCTGGTGAAGTGGAGTTGGCTTCATGGGCGCAAGATAGCCGGCGACTGACTTACTGGAGAGCTTGATCGTACATCTCGCTCGTCGGGTTCTCGTTTCGATTGGCCCACCGAAACGTCCGGTTCCAGCCATTCATATAATCAGCGCCACCCGGCTTGGCAGCAAAATTATAATGACTCAAAGGATTGGGGACCCGAGTTTGCGATCCATTGGGATTCATGATCATAACCTCTGTATCTTGACAAATCTTGGGTATCCCTTCCTCGGCGGTTTCGAGCCTGGTCCAATCCCAATACCTGGAGCGAAAGTGAAGGTGGATATCGAAACGACCCTTGAGAGTTCCTTACGGGAAACGAAGGGTCCCCGCAGCTTGCAACCATGTATTGTTGTTGAGGTCGGTGGCGATCCCGATCGCTTCATTGACCACGGCTTGCTACTCAAGACTATATCAAAATATGCAGCTGGCGAGTGACATGGACGACCCACCTCGACCAACAACACTACAACACGGTGCCAGGTTGGAAAAAGGGCCGCTGCCTGGAGTGTCAGCACGCCCAAAGAACTCCGCGGAGCAGTACAAACAGGCATGTGGACAGTACCCTTAAAATCGTTTCCGTCAGTATGCACATTCCTGCGACAAAGAGAGTGATTTACCCTTCCATTGCGAATTTGGGTCGGGTTGCTGAGGCGCGCCTGGATCACCACTGCAAGCAACGGTCAACCTTACAATATATGTATGTGTAAGTATGTCGACTCACGCATACGGCTGATATGGTAGTCCGTGAATGCCCGCTGAGAGCGAAATTAGCCATGATCACACCACGGTGATGTACATACCCATCTCCCACCAACTGTTGGGATTGTTCATGTAGTCCAGACTCTGACTGTCGGGGCTGTTCATGTTGAGGACCTTATTCATGGCTTGATTGAAAAGGGAAAACTGTATGTCGTTCTTCTGGAGGTCGCGAATCTCCAGACGGGGTTGGATACCCGTGGATTGGATACCAACAATCGAATACGGCGTTGGCATGCTCGAGGTACTGCAGAGAGACGACTCGGAGGGATCGACCTGCACCGAATGGCCCGAATGCGATCGAAATTTTATAATTGTTTCCACGCTAATCTACGATTAGCCGGACCTGGTAGGGTGGTTCATCTATGAGATCAGTGATCGTTGTCGTGCCACGCCGCCATCAATCGGCCTGTTGGTGTTGCACCAGGACAAGTCAGGATCTCATTTGTTTCACGTTACATCCATTTTCCCTGCGACACTTGCAAACTTGTCAGTCAGAAAAGCGAAGCGGGACGGCACCTTATGGTCTTTTCCTATCTACCTTCTTTCACTGTGGTCCCCTAGACTTAGTATTGGCGTTCAGCGATGGCGTTCACGGTTTTCAAAGGGTCGCTCGGAGAAGTGGAGCCCTGGCGTACGCGGTCACAAGGCTGTACTCGGAAAGGAGCGGAAATGCCGTGGCAATTTGGTCTTAGAGGCTCTGATGATTCAAATGCGTTCATGACGCATCTCTAGCCAAAGGGCAAGGCACTCCAGGACGTGGTACCTCGATTCGCCATACTACCTCCATCCACCACTCCACACTCAACGAGTCAGTCCAAACTCCGGACTCCGGCATGCTTGTTCGCGCTGTATACGGCTTTATGCGCACGTACTCCTAGACCCGGAGGGTACGGATGTGCATGAAACACGATGACAGTATCCCTTGGCTTTCCTCGAAGGAAACCCAACCTTGACCTTTCTAGCAATCCTTCACTTGCAAGACTTATCGATCCCTTATCTTTACTTTGCTGGTGAGTTTTCAATCTATGGCGGACGTTGATCATGGGGTCGAGCCGGTCGTTACCCGGGACGTTCATGCCAACTTCAATCGCATCCGTTCGACTAATCTCCGTGGCGAAGTTTGAGAGTGATTTAGTTTCAAGTTGGTGCATCTCACACTGTTTCTGGCTCTGCGTCTGTGGCGGGCGGGTCCGTGCATGCTCGCGTAGCTGATTTGTTGTGCAGTCTTCCGTTTCTGTCTGGCGAAGCTCTCCTTAGAGCACAAAGTCACAACGAAGGAGACATTCGGTGCCTATATTTCACTTACATTAGTGGGTGGGTTCAATTAACTCGTAACACTGTCTTGTTGTCTAAATTTGCCCATGCTTGGCCACAAAAAAACAAGCTGATTCTGCTTGCCCCCGTGATGGTCAGTTTCCTGTGCAACTAGAGAAAGTGCCTCTCCCGGATCAATGAAGGTACTTACGCATGGTTCATTCAAGGATTATACCACCGGTCTTACATATACGGATGACGATGCCAACCATCATCTTCTACCGTCTTTTCATTCACGCACTCGACACGCTGCATGGGCTCTGTCATTCAACATACTTTTGACTGGCGCATGCCGAACAGTTTTCTGAAAAGTAGTGAACGGCCATGATGGCAATGACACTCGACTGCAACAAGACTAACAGCGGTACGAGGAGAAGCTTGAACGCCGGACTAGGCATTCCATCCCTGAAGGAATGATTTGGGAAGTTTTGATCAGTCTCCTCAGCTCTGCAAACAATGCAATCTTGTCAAGAAGGCTACGTAAAGCATATCCATCAGGCAATGCAAGGCGAGACAAGAAACAGTGGGGACAGACTCGATATTGCACCACGAAAAGTAACGTCTCTCGGCACAAGCCCGCTATGTACGACACGCGACGTGAAGACAGATCGCATTTAGGATGAAACACGTACCTTGTCCTGTTCCCACAAACAAGTCTGTATACTTGAAGGCCCGTATGGTTCTTCTCTCCGTCCTATACCCTGTTGCCGCAACTTGGCTAGGCTACTCGGACGATTTGCCATATGACCACCCCCACGAAACACATGAATCGGGGTCAATAGCGAGCGATCATGTGGAACAATGCAGGGAGCTTGCGCGCCCGTGGGATCGTAAGCGCACGACGATCACGCACCCTGCCACATCCTGAAACGTACCTCCGTTGATGGTCGGCCGACCAGATATGTCTACATGGCATCCGCGACTTGATGAAACCCCAAACATACGTTTGTCCTTGGCTGACGCACCAATCCAATATCGAATCTCTTCCGGTAAAGAAAGGTCCTCGGACGGAGGTACTAAATCAGTTGTCATTCCTGGTGGTGGTTCGTCGGTTTGCAAAAATGGCATTCAGTCTCAGGCTCGGCCCCAGACATGCATACTGGACCAATTGAAACCAATTGCATACAGCCAGTCAACGCAACACGTTTGTCTGAACGTCGAGATCGTCATGTACTTACTTGATCCCACGAAGGATCACTGTCACCCAAAATCAACGAGATGGCATGAATGGAGCTGGAACGAAGGCATATCGTCAAGCCCGGGGTACAGATAGTAGTCTCGCAATGGATCATGAAAATGTGTGTATAGGTTATTATCCGAGTCGATTTCTCAGTGACCGGACGCAGCCTGAGGTTCTGAGTCATCGCTGATTAGTCTTGTTTCAGGCTCTCCGGAATCAGTGCGCACGACTTGAGACCCCGTAGAAAAAAAGGCTGCATTCTGGCACGCTGTGCAGCCAGACATAACGACCGCTACGACGTTAGAGAACCCAAGCACCAATTCCATTCGACCTAGATCAACGACAGGCAATATACAACACATACATCACCAACTCTTACAAGCGCAAACACCTCTCGACACCGATACATCAACGACACTCTACCAAGCTAGCATACACACATCGTGCTCGAGAAAACGCACTAGAAAAAATTCGATCCCTGTCGCGGACGACAGCTTTTCTACGTCAACGTCCTGTCAGCCTCGCGATATCCGACGCAACACAGCACAAGATACCCACCTAGAACACCTTCCAACCACTCCTCGTCGCAAATTCACCGTGGTTCACGTGATGCTCGATCTTGACGGGGGCGAACCCGTCGTGCTTGAGCTGGATAACGTGCGAATGAAGGGTCAACTTGGGTGCCCTGGCCTCTTCCAACGGCGTATGGTCCGTGCCCGGGGGTGGTTCCGTCGCGGCAAACCGCGTCCCATCCGGCTTCACTAACCGCACCCCAAAACTTTCCTGAATCAGAACTGCAATATGGTGTATAGTGGTGATCGCGGCGCGTTGATCGTCTCCGAGTCGAGCAAGCAAGTAAAGGATGAGACGAGGCTCGAGATACATGCTCCCTCTGACGTGGCTTCCGCCAGCACGTCGACCCTTGCACGCAGCACATCGATTGGGGTCTGCGCGCGACAGCACGCTGATGTTGTTCACGACCTGGCCTGCTGCCGACTGACCCGGCCCGTTTGGTTTCATAAAGAGCTCGAGACGATGCGATCCCTGATGCGCAAACTCTGGGAGTTGTCCGTCGATGTGGAACCGGCGCAGATGCGCAACCCCGTTGTCCTCTTTCATGAGGAGAGAGGTGTGCAGAGGTATCACGCGAGACAACTCTCGATGCGCCTGGACGACGGCGGTTGTATCCGTACTGAAGGCGTTATGAAGCGCTTGCTGGTATTGCTGTCGGAGAGTCAAATTCTTCACATCATACGGCTCATCCACCTTGACCTGGACGCCCGTCGCAGGGTCTTGGATGGGTGGGTATGTGTAGTCTGTTCGAACGGATGTTCATTACGCGGTCGTGTCAGTGGGAAAAACCACCTACACTTTTGTGTTGCACTTGTGTTCAGCAGGCCCCGCACTTGTGCCGAGGTCCAGTAATCTCCGGAACTCATGCGGAAAGGCGCGAGTGCGGTATCCTGGTCCACTGGCGAATTTGGATCCTGCCAATAGCTTCCACTGTCGTTGGCTGGGAAAAGATGAACGGCAGTTCAACGATACGAAATAGTAAATACACATACTGAACGGGACGGTATTCCCTGTGCCATCATTCCAGCCATTTTGTATCCAGTACTCGGAATAGAGGTGCTCCCAGAAGGAAAAGATACGGTCCACATTACAGTGATGCAGGGGGAAAATCGGATCAAAGGCTATACGAATTACATCAACAAAACGTGACGTTAAAAGTAGGGTTGAAATTACCTGCATATTCGTTTACAGACTGTCGCGAGTTAGTATTTACACGCATGGGAAAGCAATCACAACGTGCGTACCATCATACCGTTTCCCCCAGTGTCGAGATGAACCATGTTATGAGGCTCCTCAATAGACGCTAGACATTACGTCAGGAGGACGATTTAGGGATAAGCTTATGCGCGTACGTGGCATGACAGTCATTGGAGCCACGACCCCGTCAGACTGCGCAGCGACGTTCGAGAAATATCCCCACCTACAACGCGTCAGATATTGGCTGCTTCTTTAAGAGCAACCAACTTACATGTTCGGGGCATACGAAGGGTCACTGAGCGTCAAATCATATGTAAACAGTGCGGCGATCTTTGACCTCAGCCAGGTGACAGGCTGACAATTCACTGTTTCGCCGCCCAGCTGGAACGAAGTCCCTTGCGAAAACGCTCTGATGAAGTGGGTTCAGCTTCACGGACGTAAGATGACCGGCGATCGACTTACTGGAGCGCCTGATCGTACATCTCGCTCGTCGGGTTCTCGTTTTGATTGGCCCACCGGAACGTCCGACTCCAGTTACTCATATATTCAACGCCAGTCGCAGTACCCGGATTGACAGCAAAGTTGTAATGACTCAAAGGATTAGGGACCCGAGTTTGCGATCCATCAGGATTCACGATCGTAACTTCTGTATCTTGACAAATCTTGGGTATCCCTTCCTGGGCAGTTTCGAGCCTGGTCCAATCCCATTATCTGGAACGAAAGTGAGGGTGGATATTGAAACGATCCTTGAGAGTTCCTTACGGGTGACGAAGGGTCCCCGCAGCTTGTAGCCATGTATCATTGTTGAGGTCGGTAGCGATCTTGATCGCTTCGTTGACCACGGCTTGCTACTCGAAACTATATCAAAATATGCAGACGGTGAGTGACATGGACGACCCACCTCGACCAACAAAACCACAACACGATGCCAGGTTGGAAAGAGGGCCGCTGCCTAGAGTGTCAGTACGATCAAAGAAGTCTTCGGAGAGGTTACAAACAAGCATGTGGACAGTACCCTTGAAATCGATTTCGTCAGTAAGCAGGTTCTTACGATAAAAATACTGACGTACCCTCCCATGGTGAATTTGGGTCAGGTTGTTGAGGTGCGCCTGGATCACCACTGCAAGCGATGTCAGCCCTACAATATATGTATGGGGAAGTACGCCAACTCACGAATACGGCTGATATGGTAGTCCGTGAATGCCCGCTGAGAGCGAAATTAGCCACGATCACACCGCGGTGATGTACATACCCATCTGCGACCAGCTGTTGGGATTGTTCATGTAGTCCGGACTCTGACTGTCAGAGCTGTTCATGTTGAAGATCTTATTCATAGCTCGGATGAAGAGAGAGAACTGTATGTCGTTCTTCTGGAGGTCACGAATCTCCAGACGGGGTTGGATACCCGTGGATGAGATGCCAGTGATCGGATAGAGAGGTGACATGATCCGTGTAAACAGACAAGTATTGCAAAGAGACGACTCGAAGGGAGTGACCTGTGCTGGACGAGAATGCGATCGAGCTTTTATCATCGATGGCTGTTTTGTTTCCACGCAAAATTACGAGTAGCCGGACCAGGGTGCCTTCCTGGCATTGACGTACGGATCTCATTCTCTTCTCCCCCGCGTTCCGTAATGCGAACAGCCTAGGCTCTGGGACCGCCTTGCAGCACAAATCACCGTGTTTCAATCTGACAGAAGAACCCGATGTGCGGGTCGATTAGGATAGCCTCATCTTCAAAAGTTGAAAGCCTACCACAATAAGATAATGCAAGTGCCACGCCGGGGAGAAAGGAAACCTTATTCGACGTCCATTCGATGGGCCTCAACACTTCGTAATGTTCCATCAGAGTCGGCATTGAAACAAACCATGGTACTTGGCTCAAAATTGGCAGCGCAAAAGGTGGTTCAAATTGATGAGATATGTGCTATGCTGCCTACACTGGCCTGTTGGTGTTGAACCAGGACAAGCCAGGATCTTATTGTTTCACGTTGACGTTCCCCTCTTGCCAACGGCACGCGGCAACTGAAACGTCAGTCGGAAAGGCGAAGCGGACAGCACCCTGCTTTTCCTATTATTCGTTTTCCTCTCCTATCTACCCTCTTCGACCGCGGTCTCCAATTAGCATCCGGCGCTGACGTCCGCAGTTTTTCAGCCGGGTTGCTCGGAGAAGTGGTGTCTCCGTTGACGTGTTCACCGGCAGCGCACTCATGACGACTGAGTAACTAGATTGATGCTTTTGTGCACTCGGAAAGCAGCACAAATGCCGCAGTCCCCAAGACCATCTCGAATCGTAGCAACCGGGTCTGGGCTCGAAGCGTTCAGGACACATATATACGTAGAGTAGCTCCATCAAGTAAACAAGACTCACCTCCATGGGGCAAGATGTTGAAGATGAGAACTTCTCATCTCTCCAAAGTCACGCGCGGCCCAACCCCTAACCGAAGGGCAAGGAACTCAGTACCTGGTCTCGATTTATCTCCATGCTGTCCACACTTTCCCCACGCTTCCACCTTCAAGTCAGTCAGCACACCGGACTCCGGCATACTTGTTCGTGCCGTATCCTTATATAGCAAATGTATTGGTGTTGTATATTTCACCCCGAGTTCACCGTGCGCGGGGGTAGCATCGTGCTGGTTGGTTCCAAAATCAGAAGGCAGATCTATGAAAATACCTCTCTCCCATCAATGTCGGCGGGATGTTCACAGGAAATAAATGTACACACAGCTCATTCTAGGAGAGGCTGCGGGTGAGCTATGCGTCAGGCACATTCAATGACTATAACAAGATGCCGGTCTTACAGATGTGACAAAGCCGACCGTCTTCTACCAAATCTTTTCATCCACGCACTCCAAATGTCGCGTGTGCTCTGCATTCAACATGCTTCGACCGGCGCATGTTGAACAATTTGCAGAGAGGCAGTGAACGGCCGTGATAGAAGCGACACCCGACTCCAACAAGACGACGTCCAGACGGTGGGACTAGGGTGGACTTGAATGCCAAACTAGGCATTTCATCCCCGAGGTATCAATTTGTGGGGTTTTGACCAAGCTTCTCAGCTCCGTGAACAATGCAATCTTGTCAGGAAGCTATGTAAAGCATGTCCATCAGACAGTGCAAAGGCGAGACCAGAAATAGGACAGACTTGATAATGCACGACACGTCCAGACGTGCATGGCACCACGAAAAGTAACGTCTCTTGGGGCAAACCCGCTATGTACCCCACGGGACGTGAACACGGATCGTATTGATGATGAAAGTGAAAGACGTACCTATCTCGTTCCCATAAGCAAGTTTGTATGTTTGAAGGCCCGTCTGGTTCTTCTCTCTGTTCTTTCCCTTTTCAACGCGTTGCTTCATACCCTGTTGCTGCAAGTTGACCAGGCTATTACGGACGATTTCCCATATGACCACCCCCACGAAACACACGAATCGGGGTCGATGGCGAGCGAGCTTGTCGAAAAATGCAGGGACAGAAGCTATCATCTCGGCGCGCGAGAGCTCGCGCGCCTGTGGGATCGTTAGACGCAGAACGACCACCCACCCCGCCATGAAAACATACCTCGGTCGATGGGCGGTCTACCAGATTTGTCTACATGACATCCGTGACTCGGTGAAACCCAGCGTCCTTGGCTGACGCACCAATCCAATATCGAATCTTTCCGGTAGAGAAAAGTCCTCGGATGGAGGTACTAAATCAGTCGTCATTCCTGGTGATGCACACGACATTTGTCAACGTGGATGTGCGACGTCATGCCATGATGAGTTACCTGAGCGATGTAAGCAACGCCAAAAGTAGTTCGTCGGGTTCGCAAAATGATGTCCAGTCTCGGCAGACATGCGTCCTGGACTAAACCAGTCGCATACAGCCAGTCAATCTTGTCTGAGCGTTGAGCACTCACTTGATCCCACAAAAGATCACTATCACCCAAGATTAACGAGAGACAAAAAACGGAGCTGAAACGAGGACGTACCGTCAAGCCCGGGATGCAGATAGTCCTGCAGTGGATGAAAATACGCGTATAGGTTGTTTTCGTCGCTTTGCTTCGATTTCTTGGCCGGGTAGTGGTTCGGACGACGCGAGCTCTTCAACTTGCCACCAGTCTCGGGATATTGTTGCTTTGCCCTGGTTCTCTTCCTCGCTGATTGCTCGTGCCCTGTCTCACTTGCTTCTGTCATAGCAAAAGTGATTCTGACCCGTAAAAATGAAGTGACAAGTGTCGAGAGCGGAGTTACATAATAACGGTCTCATCCGACTAATGCCATCATACCATCAGCAGATCCTCAGTGATATGAATTTGCACAAAAAAGATGGGCCCTGATTCAAAGCAAGATCGGGGTGTCGAAACTACAACATACACAGGCAGCTCTCACGAACAACGGCAAGAGAAATACAACGCGTCACATACATGAATCGCTCATCCTTCAAGTCGCGGTAGGGGTATGTTCCGTACCCCTGCCTGCGGCCCACGTTTCGGGTCCCTATTGTTACCATCAGACCAATCAACTATTTCCCGCTCCCGCTCACCTTTCTGTTCTTGATGTGCAGGTATTTGACTCTCCTGGTAAACCATTCGCTTGCATTAGAGCCCGTCTCAAAATTGCGATCGAGGCGCTTCCGCACGGCCTCTGCGATGAACGGGCTGTCTTCGACGAGTGCACGCAGCATCTTGGAGTTGCCGGGTCGAGCGAAGAAGACCAGCGACCAACGCTCATGTTCGGCTTGGATACCGGGTGGAGGGACGACGCGGTGGATATTGGACTGGAGGATGCCGCCACTAAAGATGGAGAGCGCGTCGCCAACGTTGCAAATGGCGTGACCAGGGAGAGGCTGTTGTGTATATGTTTCACGCCGGTAAACGATACGTGAAAAGAGGTGATGCGATTACGAGGAATCGAACGAACCTTGATATAGAACCATGCGGTGTGACCAGGTGGCATCACTTGCAACCCCCCAAGTCTATTATGCAAAAAAGACTAAAGAGATGAAAAATTGGACGACGATAAGTGACTACATCTGGTTGGGACTCGCCAGAGATCCGAAATCGGTGTGAGCGCCGAGTATCGCTGTATTAGCCTTTGTCTTGTCAATATTCAGCATCGGGGGTGCCTTGAGAACGCGAGATTCGCTGCCACTGTATTCGTCGTCGGGATGAAGTCGCTCGAGCGTCCCATCTGGCAGCTCAAGTTTGGCATTGAGGATGCGGAGCAAGGTATTGTTGACCTCGAGAGACTTGCGGGTGAAGGGGGCCACGGCGGTCAGCATCGCTGCAGTGGTCGGAACTGGGTACGTTCTATGAACGACGGTCGGAAACGCAAGTGCATCGTCCTTGGAGACGTTGATGGACTCGATGGCATCCAGGATCAAGCTGTTGTCAAACGTCTACATGCTGCCTCGTTGGTCACGGTAATGCTCACCCAGCGGCGTCTATGGTGTTCACTCCGGCAGCCTTGTATCTGACAAGCGAGGTTCGTGAGCACCCGTGAGCGAACTCGAAGCGGGACCTGTACCCAAACGATCTCCCCTCATCACCAATCTCAAACTTCATCTTCTCTTCGAGGGGGAGCGCCATCGTCTGAGCGCCCATGTCAAACATGGCGTTCACTTCCCGCTCCGCGCCGTGGTTCTTGAGGCTAGAAACTCGTTCAAGCAATGAAGGAGGCAATCAATTTCGTTACTACTTACTACCAGAACCCGATCCTGGTGGCAGCATCCCAAAGACGATCAATCTCCGTAGCTTCGCCAACCTTGAGAAGCTCGTAGTCGATGACGAGCAAGGGATGGGTACGAACGTCAACGGGAAAGGGGGGCAGCGCTATTCCAGGCATCGATATGAGATTGGGTGGCTGAACATGGCTTGAGTCGTTGATAGGTCAGGTTGATCGTAAGACGCGCTAGTCACATGTCACGGCGGTTGCTTCTTCACACGCGTCACCTAACAGAGCACGTCCTCCGACAGTGTTTGTTCTCATCTGGTTGAATGCACGTCTTTTCAGAATAATGGTACGAACAGCACACTGCAGCTAGCTGCGAGTGGAACCAACTAACAAATAAACAAAATTGCCCACATCCAACCCAACACCCCGCCCAGCCCGCTTTGGTATCACCTTCCGATGCACGCGTCCACCGCCTTCGCCCACACCTGCTGCTTCACCCTCACGCGTTCCTTTCTCGTCTCCATCACCCCCCCGCTCGTCTTTGCGCAACGCGTGCACCAAAAGAATATGCCGTGTGCGACGTAAAACAAGTGAAACGTACGCACGCTAAAACGTCAGAAATTATTTACAACACGTCGCATGGATCGAAGTTACGAAACGACGAACGAGGGTAAATATATATATATAAGTACACTAGGCACCCAGATGGATATACAGAATCCGTTGATCCAGCGGTACATCCACAGTCCGCATCGTCTCGTTCAACGCGTAAGCCGCCTGGGTATAATCCAAACGACCCGACTCGTCCACCACATTCTTGTAAAACGTCGACGTGATCTTGTGTGTCTCTCCGTCGTCTACCGCCCACATCGTGCCAATCACAGAACGGAACCCGATGAACTGCATCGCCGCCGCGAGATGGATCACCTCGTCCGGACTCCCTTTGTCACCCACGGTCGTATGGCACGCCGACAAGTACGCAAACTCGGGGTTCTTCAAATCGCACCTCATGATCCGTTGGATCGTAAACCGCCCGTCGTGGAGCGCAAACGCAGACTCGAACGGTCGTATCCGGTCTGCGAGACCGTGACATGCAAAATGGACCCACTCGTTTCGATCAAGCTCTTCCACGATCCTCGATATGCACGATTCCTCTCCGTCGATGCATGTGAAGGGGACGAGGTCGCTGACGATCTGACCAATAGTCGCCAGTTCAGCTCCTACGGAAGGCAGTTCCGTCTCGCCAGCTGCCTTGGCTTGACCGATGGCAACAAAGCGTCTCTCTTGAGTTGTAAAACGGGACTGTCTGGCACGAATGAGAGCAGTGAGGGTTGGAGTATAGGACGAAACGTAGAGATCAGGGAGATTCCGTTGACCCTTCCTGTAAGGACCGGCAGCGTGCAAGGGGAGCACGGAAAACTCGGCAGTGGGGCACCACCAAACGCGGGATCGAAGTGGATAGGTCATGCGTAGGAAATCAACGATTGGGGAAACAATCTGATCCCATATTTTCCGTAAAAACGCTGCGAATTCCCTTGTCAAGTCAGCCCTCATTACACGCGCAGTCAAGCTATGAAGCTCTCGTGACAGGTCTTGAACGCCTTGCTGGGTGATCTGCAACGGAATATGGAAAGGGTCGCATCCGAGCATGATAACGAACGCGTCACAACTGTACTGGCTCGCGTTGACAATGATGACAGGCCCTTCACTTGCAACGCACTGGAGATCCGAAAAGAGGGGAGGAAGAAGAAAGCGGGAGAAGCCAGGTAGCTCGCGAATGTTGGTGACAACCCTCTGCATTTGAAGGTTTAGACTGCAGAGTTGTTCATGCTGATCTGGACCAGGTAAATCGACAACACTGCGAATTTTGGTGGCGAGATGCCTGAACTCATCCGCTAGCAGTGCTCCTGGCATGCCAGATGCTACGACATCATCGAGGGGAGAACGAAGACGAGCGAGTTGATTCCAAAAAACACCCCGTCCTTGCTCCAGAAGCTCGACTGCTTTGAGAGGGAAATCATTTCGGAGACACGCGGAGAATGCATCCATGGCAACTGAGGATAACAGGTTGTTCAGAATAGGGCGATATTGGGGTAACGACGGTAAAGTGGTTAGATATTGACACAGTAGCCGCAATGAAGTTTCATACGCGAAGAGAATTGTTTGGTGCTGGAAATGTTCAGCCACACGGATCCATGCCCTAGCTGCAGACAGGTCATTCGGAGAAATGACCTGGTCGAGCTGTACGAGTTGAGCGTAGAGACTAAACAGTTGTTCTTTATCCTTTAACTGTTTTGACCACGTAAACCGATTCCTGAGGAAACTCGCGAGGTTTTCCAGTGATTTTGACCGATCGGGGTGTCCTTGCGTTTGAAGACTGAGAGCTTCTCGGCTGAGGACAATGGTCTCATCAAGGTCCTGCATGATCCCCAGCTGGTTGTATCGGGTGGACAGATAGATTGCGAGGTTGTTCGACGACGTCGACCGATCAGGGCATCCTTGCGGTTGAAGCCCGAGAGTTTCTCGGCCGAGGACGATGGCCTCATCAAGGTCCTGCACGACCCCAAGCTTGTTGTACCGGGTGGACAGACGAACCGCAAGGTTGTTCAACGATGACGACCGATCAGGATGTCCTTGCCGTCGAAGTCCAAGGGCTTCTCGGCCGAGGACAATGGCCTCGTCGAGGTCCTGCATCACCCCGAGCTGCTTGTACCGCGTGGAGAGATGAACTGCAAGGTTGTCCAACGTGATCGACCGATCAGGGTGTCCTTGGAGTCGGAGGCCAAGGGCTTCTCGGCCGAGGACAATGCCCTCGTCAAGGTCCTGCATGACCCTGAGCTGCATGTACCGGGTGGTGAGACGAATTGCAAGGTTATTCAACGACATCGATCGGTCAGGGTGTCCTTGCGGTCGAAGCCCAAGGGCTTCTCGGCCGAGGACAATGGCCTCGTCAAGGTCCTGCATGACTCCGAGCTGGTTGTACCGGGAGCAGAGATGAACTCCAAGGTTATTTAACGACTTTGACTGATGAGGGTGTCCTTGGGATCGAAGGACAAGGGCTTCTCGGCCAAGGGCAATGGCTTCGTCAAGGTCTTGCATGACCCCCAGCTGGTAGTATCTTGTGGAAAGATGAATCCCGAGGTTATCCAACGACATCGGCCGATCAGGGTGTCCTTGCGGTCGAAGGACAAGAGCTTCTTGGTCGAGGGAAATGGCCTCGTCAAGGTCCTGCATCACCCCAAGCTGGTTGTACCGGGCGGAGAGATCAACTGCAAGGTTATTCAACGACACCGACCGATCAGGGTGTCCCTGGGGTAGAAGGCCAAGGGCTTCTCGGCCGAGGACAATGGCCTCGTCAAGGTCCTGCATGACACCGAGCTGGTTATACCAGGTAGAGAGACGAATTGCGAGGTTGTTCAACGATATCCACCGATGACGGTGTCCTTGTGGCCGAAGGTTAAGAGCTTCTCGGTCAAGCATAATGGCCTCCTCGATGTCCCTCATCTTTCCGAGTTTTTTGTAGCGATCGCTGAGCCGAATTGCAAGTTGAGTCAAAGCGACATCTCGTTCTGGGTGGCCAGGCGGGCGAAGTCCCAGCGCTTCACGATCAAGGTCAACCGCCTCGTCGATGCAATTGATTCCCCCGCTGCGCGCAAACTCTTCGGCAAGAGAGTCTGCGCGCGCGTGTAGCTCTTCAGCTGTCAGGTATATCATGTGTTAGTTATCCGCACTGACAACAATATACACATACCTTCTGAATTCATGCCCGCTCCCGAACTTCAAGGACCGTACAGCAGCAAACGATGTGATGCAATTGCGGAAGAGCGCCTGGCTCTGAAAAAGGCAATTCTATCATTAGCGCACCCAAGCACTGTCTGACCGAGAGCACCCAGCTTACCCAAGGCGAAGCTCCGTCCTCCACTGATCATGCCAATCACCGAACGGAACCCGATGAACTGCATCGCCGCCAGATGGATCACCTCGTCCGGACTCCCTTTGTCGCTCACGGTCGTATGGCACACCGACAGGTACGCAACTCGGGATTCTTCAAATCGTCGTGGAGGGCAAACGCCGACTCGAACGGTCGCATCCAGTGTTAGCATGCAAAATGGACTTCTCACTTCGGTCAAGCTCTTCCGCGACCCCGGGCCTCGATATGCACGACTCTTCTGTGCTCATGAAGGGGACGCTGACGAGTCAGCTTCTACGGAAGATAGTTCCCTCTCGCCAGCAGCCTTGGCTTGACCAATGGCAACAAAGCGTCTCGAGTTGCAAAACGGGACTGTCTGGCACGAATGAGAGCGGTGAGGGTTGGAGTGTAGGACGAAACGTAGAGATCAGGGAGATTCCGTTGACCCTTCCCGTACGGACCGGCAGCGTGCAAGGGGAGCACGGAAAACGGGTACCCCAACCAAGTATCATTAGCTTCGGAATTCAATAGCCATTTATTCACCAGTCTCGTGGTTCACCCCGAGTCATTACTGCGCGTTGCCGGAAGGCATGTCTAGTCTCATCTCCAATCATTACCAACATATGTTTGACAATGCTGCATATTGCTTGAAGTAAATAATGTAAACAGTAGATTCAAATTTCTATAGCCCCTGGTAATGAGGTATGTAGTGCAGAGCAGGCAGCAAGGAAAACAAATAGACACTTTCAGAGACTGTTAATCAATGTTTTATCTACATGGATAACTGGAAGATGAGACCTCGGAGAACTTTGACATCATTGTTGTACTTGGGGTCAGGCTTAGGAGGAAGTGGGTTCTTGTCATATCCATGCAAACCCCATCAACTCCGACCAACTCTGACCCTATTTTGACCAACTCTGACCCTATTTTGACCAACTCTGACCCTACTATATCCAACTCCGACCCAACTCCGCTTCAGACCCCTGTCCACCTCCAAGTTGGACCTCCGATATCTCCGTATAGTATAGTACACTTCTGTAATGTCTTACAGCTCTCAAGTACAGCCCTCCGGCCTTTGGTTATGTTCTACCCTCCATCGCGTATTACTCATCCTCCTTCATTCCTCAATGCGATGTCCATTGCCCCCTTCATAGTATACACTCCACACTTCCAGTCCAGAGTTCACCTGGACATTGGTATATAACCTTGTAGATACTCTCACTGTACTTCAGTCTGAATATTAACCACAACTAATCCTCTTCTCATCTGGAATCCCTCTCTCTCT
>JBBPTB010000569.1:0-17969 GCA_038093875.1 Boletus tylopilopsis | reverse complement strand
CTCATCCGGGCTCGACATCGGACAAGGCGAAGCTTGGTCCTTGTTATCCCTAACAGAAATCGCGTGAGTGACATGACATCGAAGGAGACAAAGAAGACTCACACGTCGCTATCGTATTTCGATCCTCTTCCATGAACGGATTATCTTGTTGAAGATCGTCTTGCAATGTGTAAAGACACCACAAAGACTCCTCGTACAATTTTTCACATTCATCCGGGCTCGTTGCCTGATCCAGGAGCTCTTTCCGAGCAGCCGTTCGACTCTGCGAGGTCACGACATCAACGATGCTATCAACATTCACGAGATGGCAAGTTGCTCACGAGCATTAGCGCCCGATCGTAAACCAATTGATCGAGATATATCTTTGGTCCATCATATTGCACCGGTAACCACGTCTTCACGAGGGCTGCTCGGTCATTGCATTTGATGAACTGCTCTTTGAACCACGCGAGTGCTGCGCAGAGATGTGAGCGCCTGTCGAGATTGACGTAGCTAGGAGTGTTTACCATCCTCAAAGCCCTGGCTCACTATGAAATCCCCGTCAGGATATCGCATGTGCAGATGCTCTTGGTAATTCCGCAGTTTATCGATTCCCTTTTGGGAGAATGACATCAAGAGCATGTACACTGCAACAGATGTCACGGCAGTATATTCTGCCTCTTGATCTGCGTTCCGCCGTCGTTCAGCATGCTTTTCAGCTTCACCTTCCCGACGTGTGAATTTAGCGGGATCGGGAAGGGGTTCTGCAAGAGACCACTTATCAGTCACGAATAAAAACGTCGAACGAACCATGACGAACTGACTCTGTGGAATAGCCTTGACAGCCTCGTACATCTCATCTGCCCAATGTGTCAGCACGTCTGTCTTTTGTGCCAATTCCTCTAGTGCAGCGAGCAGTTCGTCCTCCATCGGATCACGGGGCATCGGACTGCCATCCTTGTCCATATCTCCTTCATTCGTGGGTGATCTGAGCAAGATTTGCGGTCGGCGTGGCGATGGTGGTGGGTGGTAGTGACCGGAGCCTGGGGAAATGGGTGACTTGGGAGTCGACACACCGAATAGTTTACGAGATGCCACTGACAGCGCACGGCTGAGCGCGTTGGAGGCTACCCGAGTAGGAGAAGATGAAAGAGGAGGAGCAAGAGGGTGTGGTGGGGGTGGGAACGTGGTCGTAGGGATTGGCGCGGTTAGAGGGGAATGCGAACGAGGTGAGGGTTGTGCGTGATCTGAAGGATACACCTCATCCGCAAGCGGTGACCCTATAGTGCGATGTTCGCGTGCCGCCCTGTGATGAGCAGTGCGGAGTTCTGCAGATCTTTTTGGTGAGCAATCCGCATGAGCGGGTGGAACGGACGTAAACTTGCCATCAACTGCGCGATTGAACTCGAGGGCACGCACATCCCCGACAAGCACGTATTCTTTTCGAATGATTCCATCCTCTTCCGATTCACCAGGGATGATCGACCCCTCAGTGGATAAAAGCTTCCGTGAAGGTCGCCGTTTGTCGTTTTCAATAATCGGATCAAGTTCCGCATCAGTTCGGATTTGAGCGGGTTCGAGTGTGTTGGGGAGTGCCTTACCACGCGATGAGGGTGAGCTATCCGTGGTAAATCAACATTAGATATGAAGAATAGACAGCGCCTGTCTTTCTTACCTTCGAGAAGATGGACCGGGAATAACTACTGCGGGCATGTCATCAGATGACTCCCTTCTCCGAAAATGAAACTTGCTCGGGGGAATCATCGCCTTGGGGTCGAGCACCTCTGGAGGGATTACCTTGTGGTGCTCTGGTATTCTACCAATGGTGGAGTCGTCGTCGTCTTCCGTTTGTACACTGGGAACTGTGGCGATACTAGTTGCACGTAATGGTGGCTCAGGGGTTGGGCGGGGAAACTTGGACTTGGCGAGGGCTTCACTTTTGAAGAATTCTTCGAAGCTAGCACGTTCCGTCGGTCGGCGTTTCAGAAGAGTACGGATAAGATCTTTGATATCGGAAGGTACACTCTGCGACTCTTCCGGTTTCGTCGAGGACGTGGAATGCGGATTAGGGTGATTTGAAGGGGCACGGGAAGGATCCTCGTCTGGAAATTTAACGCCTTTAGAGTGTTCAATTTTCTTCAAGAGTTCGACGTGATTCTGCGCGCGAAATGGTGGTTTCCCTACACACATCTCGTATAATACAGCGCCAACACTCCAGAGATCAGCTTTTGCATCATACTTTTCGTATCGCAAGATCTCGGGTGCCATGTACAACCTGTTCGATATTCAGCTTGTATCAGTCTCAACTGAATACAGGCTTACGGTGAACCACAAAGGGTCTCTGCAAGCATTGCCTTGGGAAGCGAACGAGCAAACCCAAAATCAGCGACTTTCAAAATTGGTACACCGATAGGATGTCCTTTTTCCAGTTCCTCCCGGGAAGCAGGGTTCAAGAGCAAATTCTACCTCCAACGAGTCAGTATTATTAAGAAAAGTAGAGTAAAGTCTACCTGTGGCTTGATGTCTCGATGGATGAGGTTTCTAGTTCGCAAGAATTTGAGTGCTCGGGCTATTCAGAGTAGTGTTACTGGTGTGAGCGAAAATGTAGGAAGACGGACATGCCTAGTTGACGGAGAAAGCTCCGCACGACCACCTCGTCAAGGCCGCCCGACCTTGGATGAGAGTAGTATTGCAGGGCAGCTCCGGGAGCCGGGGAATATTCAAGGCCCTCGACGCGACCGCGTTTCTTGATATAGTTCGTGAGGTCACCACCTGCGCAATACTCCATGATGAGGAATATGTTACGCTCCGCACGCTAAAAACATGTGAGCATAAGCCACAAGACTGATCGTTTTGGGACGACAAAGGGAGAACACAGAGCATAGCTCAACAATACCAGAAGGGTAGACGCAATGTATACGTCGATAGGATAGCCACTCCGTTCATGTCCGAGGCATGAATTTCGACCAGAATGAGATGCCACATACCACAATGTCGATAAGCTTCGTGACATGACGATGAGATAACGACTTGAGGATTTCGATTTCGCTTTGTAGATTGTCGAATAACTTGGCTGTGAGGATATCTCTTCGGACGGATTTGATTGCGACCGGCTGGTGGGTTTCCTAAGAGGCGCCGATCTGAGCTGAGGAGGAAAAAGAAGTAGTAACGCGAGACATACCTCGTGGTATCCCTTATATACAGTTGCAAAGCTTCCCTTACCGATGTCAGTCACGATCACATATGGACGCGCTTCGTCGTCTTCCGTCGCCCGTCTGGCGCTGGTCTTGTCAGGGGCCGTGCTTGCGGGACGCCCCGTTGCTGGCTGGGCTTGCATCTGGCGGGTGGACGATGGTGGAGGAAGGAGAACAAGTTAGCGTGAGTGTCGTAGCTCGGCTTGCTAATTAGCTTTGCAGGGGTCTCTTCGAGGAAGGTGCCATCTTACAGCTTCATTTCCCTTTTTTGGAAACCTGTTCCTCCCAAACCACACATGCTGACTAATGGTTAACTGGAAAATAAATAAATAAATAGCACAGTACATTGGAACGATTTTCTGGGTTGGGCAGTGTTACAGTACCTGGCGCTTGACCAGCACAGTGACTCGTGCGTTTCGGAACCGGAGATTCCGAGTCAAGGACTACAAGCTCTCAGCGGATTAGCCGAATTTTCACGCTGATTTTCCGTCTACTATTGGCTGATTGAAGCAAGAAACGGTGGGGTAATCCCATTTGTACAGCGAACGCATTGCCTGAGCTCGCAGTGCGATTGTGTAGTAGAAACTGGAGTGCACCGTCAATCCAGGTACGCGGATGAAGCAGCTGTCACTGTCTCACCACTAATTCCAAGTTGTCATCAAAGGAACCTTTTCACTGGTCCCACTTTTTCGTATCTAGTGTCTCGCAGGTGACCTCTGAAGTGAATTCCATCATTGATGGGTGCCCTTGTTTCCACCTGGAATGACGAAGGCAGGGCAAGGTCTGATGCGATCGACCGTTTAATCCTTGAAGAATCAAGAAAGTTCCGAAAAGTCAACGTTCTTCTGCTAGGTACGTCCTTCTCGCTGAATTCATTGCGTTTCTGCATGTCATTCCTGCAACGGTACAAAGGAACCGATCCAAAGATATACATGATTGTCAGACAGATGAACATTCATTATGGCCTGACCTTGAACAACGAGCTTATGCATCACCGCCTCACCATTTACGACAATATCCTTCACAATGCCCAGGCGCTTATTCGGGCCATCCATGACATGGGCTTCAAATATGTTGACCATATCAACCATGTACTCTGTTATTCAACCTGTCCGTCGCTTGTTCATACTAATCGCAATAGGTCAATGCAGATTACATCCTTGACTATACCATCCAGCAAAACCCTTCATCTGTTTTTTCTCCCGAAATTGCTGAGGCCATACACCATCTGTGGCATGATCCGATTTTACCCAAGGTTATGGAACGTCGGGACGAATTTTGGCTAGGTGAGAATGCCGAGTAGTTAGTCTATCCTTGTTTCACATTCCGTCATACTCATTCAACATCAGTTTCTTCGGGGAGATCATTAGAATTGGATCCCCTGGTTACTTGCCTACCGACAGCGATATCTTGCAGGCGCAATGGGGCCCGCCACAAGTCATGGAGGCTCACCTTACCTTCGGTACGCTCCAGTACGTATCCTATGCACGCTCAAGACCCTGTTACTGACAAAGTTTCCCAGGTTAACCGTAATTGAATATCCTAAACGGCTCTCACCCACGAAGTGGAAACATTACTTTGAGGATACTCCATATGTGTGCTTTTGTGCATCATTGAGTGACTATGATCTGGTTTTACAAGACGATAACCATGTGGTTAGATATTTCGTCTTCTTTGGGTCGATCACCATTGACATTCTCTGTAGAACCCACTGAGCGAATCTCTCGTTTATTTTGAATCCTTGGTCAATTCTCAGTGGTTTCTGCGCTCGTCCATTATACTGTTCCTGACCAATATTGGCAGGTTCAAGGACAAGTTGTCAAAGGTATGGTATGCCGTGTATCCGCGTTCTCGTTTTCATGTCATGCATGATTGCCAGGTACCGCTGGAGAGATATTTACCCACTTATGACGGTGGCGCCGACGTCGACAAAGCGATAAGGCATATACGATGGAGATTTATGCAAGTCAATCGAACGAGGCGCCCGGTCCATGTCATGTTCGTCCTCGCATTCCTGGTCTTCACAGTTGCTGAAATCCTCGTAGCGAGCACCGAGCCGTGGACACAACCGTTGACGCGCTCCTTCAAATCATCAAGGACACTGGGGGTGCCCCGGACGAAGCCAAGAAGGATTCCCAGAGAGTGCCTTCTTGTTCTGCGGCGATGCTGGCGACGCGTTTGCGCCGAATGTTGCCGCCCTCACGACCTCTCAAATCACGCCTGTGGGGGACTTTCTAACCCCGAATGTGAATCGTTTCCGTTTGTTATGGTCCAATGTTATTAGACCACGGGTCGGTCGCTGTATCACCGCAATCCCATCTACCATTGCAGTTCATTTGCTCGTTCATCGCCGCGCCCGCCTCAGGCGACACCTTGAACCCTGAACATGAGATGATGGGGACTTGCTTCCCGGAAGACGGCTCCCGAGGTTCAGTCGGACCTTGAGCGTACGCACCCATTTTCTGTTGTCCGTCTCCGTTCTACTTCCATTCCCCGCGCCACACGACGTATCCCTACATTCCAGTCCCCCGCACGCAACCTTGAATCTCGATGCACGATCATATGATGGACCTAGTATGTATACATGTGTTCATTTCGCGTCGACTCGGGCCTCTGCCGTTCAAGCGAATGGTCTATCGACGGTCAACGCTGTCCGATGCGAATTGTTTTGGCACTTTACACTTTACTTTTTTTCCTTTCTTTTTTTTGCAATGGACGTCCACGTTTCCCTCGGTCACCGCGTCGGAGACAGTCGCGATGGCGCTCGATCAGAGTTTACCGAGCGGGGGAAACAAAGACTCGAGTTGTGTCGAGAGAGTCGCTGGGAAAAAAGATTGCCGACTGGTCGACCGGTCAGCATCGGGACCAAGTACAGTACGTGGCAGCCGCGGGGACGAGAGCTCGTTCGTTTAAATGTGCCCACACACACGGATATGACGAGAATTATACTTTAATAGATCGCATATATGGGATGGGAGGTGTGGGTTCGTGTATGTAACTATGTACTGTAGTGCAAGCAGTAAGGTAATTCTTATGGTGACAACAAGACAGAAAGATGTTGAGGGTGGAGCGACGACCGGAAAAATAAAAATGCGTGTTTAGATAGTCGGTGAGATCAGCATCAACGACACAACGCATCAGACACAATGTCGAAATATAAGGCATGAAATGCATCGTAAGTCGTATCCAATCGTAGGAGAGGCATCAACGAGTACTCCTCTCCGAGTCGAAGAACGCGACCAGCTGTCCGACGGGGACCTTCTTTCCTGGACCTACCAGGGGTTTGTTCTTCTCAGACTTCCGCCGCAAGACGAGCGGATCCACGAACCGACCAGGTTGGTGGTCCGCGTTCACGCTACTGTCGGTCCGAATGTCGGTCGACTGGGATCTGAGACGGTGTTTCGACAAAATAGCCTGATT
Source organism: Boletus tylopilopsis (assembly GCA_038093875.1). NCBI lineage: Eukaryota > Fungi > Basidiomycota > Agaricomycetes > Boletales > Boletaceae > Boletus > Boletus tylopilopsis. The sequence goes on along the minus strand of JBBPTB010000569.1, from coordinate 11,376 downwards.
ACTCTGCAAAAACGATCCGCCATACGTCGACTGTGCCCTCGCCCTAGGGCTCGTCGTCGTCGTCATCGACGCAGTCTGCACAGTGTGCCGGTCCTCTACGCTCAAACCCGCGAGCTTCGCAGTAGCCATAGCACGCGAAGCACTCTTTTTGCCGACCGTCTCGGCGCAGTGTTCGTCGTCGTCATCGTCATCTTCGCTGCTCTCCGTCGTGGTCGAGAAGTAGGCGGTGCCCATGAGCGCTTTGGCCCTCTCGCGCTCGTATTCCGCTTCTACTTCTGGCGGAGCGACAATGGGGCCGCCTAGTGCGACAGTGTAGCGTTTCCGTATCGGTGTTGGACTGACGCTGCCTCGTCTGGCGCTCGGGGCGCTTGGAGGGGGAAGACCGCTCGGAGTGGGGGACATCATACGGGTAGGGGGTGACGTGGGTGGCGCGGAGAATTCCAGTGGAGGAGACATTGGAGGGAGGCCGGAGATAACCATGGATGTTGGTCGTGATGTCGGAGGAGGAGAACTGGCTGGGGTATGTGTTGGAGAGATGACGTCGCCAGGGCTAGTATAATCTCCCGTAGGGTATGGGAGGCGCGTACCTGCTCTTGAGGAAGTCTTGGACGAACCGGCGCGGGCAAGAGGAGGGCTAGTGGACTCGCGGGCTGTGAGTGAAGGCGCACGGCGAGGCGTCGAGAATACGCTCATGGCCGGAGTGCTTACGCGACTGTCTGGTGGGCTAGTGGAGGATGTTGAGCTAAATGAAGAATCATGTGTGCTCACGACCATGGATTCGGTCGGAGGGGCTGAACGCATTTCTGGAGACTCGCGAATCGCGGTGTTTGTGGATAGGACAGCAGGAGAGGTTGCTAACCGCGCCATTTCGCGTCCAAGCTCAGTGATGCGCCCTTGGAGTTCGGCTACGTCGTCTCTGATCGTGCCAAGATCAGCTTCAGACGGGTGCGTGACCTTCTCTCCTTCATTCGGCTTTTCTTGCTCTTTTTCTTTGTTGCGTTCATTTTCTTTGTCGACAAGCCAACGCTCAACGTCTCCCATGCGCTCCTCCAGTGCACGTACATGGGATACTGTCCATCGTTCGAGTTTTTCAAAGCGTTTAGCTATGGTTAACAGCGTTCCTGGTACATCCAGAGTTCCGGCGGAAGTGAATACTGCATACGCGGGGGGCTGTTCGCGTGCAGGGGATCCACCTGGCGATGTACCCCGTTGAAGGGAGATCGGGGAGAGATTGATAGGTTGTAATGCTGGCGCAGGCGACAGTCTAACTGGTGTCTTGTCGGGAGTGGGCGATGTGGGAGAGGAGGATGTCCGGGGATTCGGGCCACCGGGCGGGATCTTAAGATTGAGACAGGCAGGGTTGGTCGAGGTCGAGGCAGGCAATTCCTTGTCGCTGGTGATTTTCTTTTCTTTTTCCTTGCCTTTTTCGCGTGATCTGGCTTCCTGGATTACCTGCTGAGCAGGTGTGAGGGGCTCCTTCTCCTTCTCCTTGGTAGGCGTGAGCCTCGTTTTTGCAGCTTGCCACCAGCTGGTGGAACCCTCCTTGGCCGACGAGGCAGGCGAAGGCGGATTGGGAAGAGTCTGGGATCTACCACGCGATGGAGGTAATGAGTGTGGAGAACCGGAATTCATCATGGCCAAGACACGCTCTTCCACCGTCCGCCGTTCTTCTGCTTCTCTTGTGAGTATCCGCTCCGCTTCGCGTCTGCTGCGGTCGCGTGCTCGTTGTGCTTCTGCCTCCAGTTCGGCGTCGGTCGGGAGGGCACGACTTCCTGCCGGAGGGCTAATGAGCGAGCCAACGCGTTGCGCGATATTGGCGGCGAACTGGGTCACGGATGCTGGGGGTGACTGACTGGGCACCCATGTGCGATCAGCGTCGTTGTCGTCGTCGTCATGGTCGTCGCCAGAATGGCTTTCTTCAGAGTTTCTTCTTGGTACAAAGTGATTACGGAGGGGAGAGGACGGCCTGCGCGGCGATGGGGGGTGTCCGTAAACGGGTTCTGGCTATAGAAAGTCAGTTTTTTTCGCCGTGCGTGCAGACAAAGAAGCTCACCAGGCCTAGCGACGTTGGCGGTGGCAGCGGTGAAGGGGTGAGACGTCGTTGCTGTGGGGGCTTGGGGGACGAGAGGGCGTTGAGATTGGCGATGCTCGGGGACAGGGAGGTCGTCGAGGCCGTGTTGAGTGACTGCGAGGACATTGTAGAACTCGGTGATCGGGGACGATTTTTTTCTGGCTGCTCGCTGTGGACGACGACGAGCACGACGTCGAGATAGCCGTCCGAGTTCACGACATGCGTGGGAAAAACATTCCTAAAATGAAAATGGCTAGATCGTGGTCGGCGTTAGGAGAGAAAAAAGTTTGGCGGGGGGACAGCGTCGGCGGTGACCGCGACGACCGACCTTTATTCCATGACACGACGACGGGCGGCGGTCTGACATGGATTCTCGACGCGCAGAGACGTACGTGCATGCACAATTGACCCCACGGGCTCATGTGTACCCAAGGACAGGCTCGAGGCGCTCTCTGCCTACTTACAGCACCAGAAAACCTTGCTCGTGCGGACACAAGCAGACATAGAACGGCTAAAAAAACTCAGAGCAGATGCGCTCGCGTCTCCGGAACAGTTGGTAAATCGCTGCAATTTACAGGTAACTTATTTTCTGCCCTTGTTGCCATCACTGGAATCTTCACAGGGCAGTGACGGTTCTGCGTCGGGGCTACTGGGATTTGAAGAAAAGATACTAGATTTGCAGGATTATCATCCGACGCAGTTCTTTCCCGCCAAGATCGACTGGGAAGTGTTTTCATCAACTGGTCTGCTTTTGCCGTCTGATGTCTCGTCACCCATTGTGCTCACTGATTGTAGACGCCACACCCCTACGCACCCTCGCTATTCGAACTCGCATCGATCACACCCAACGAGCCGTCCCTTCCAATATTCAATGTTCCCCACTCTCCTTTCTCCAGAAATTCGTCAAGGATGCGCGTAGAGTCATCCTTGACCCTGTACTTGAAAGCTTATCTGCCTCTGCCGACACGGTCGTGGCTCCCAACTCTACGGTCACTTCTAATCCACACATTAACTCGTCGTCGAACGACCATAATGATACCGCCGCTCTTACTTTACCATCGTCTCTCTCCGAAGATGAAAACGAAGAACTTCCGCCGACACCGGTCGCCCAAGAGTCCGTGTCCACCATCCGCAAACGTCCACGCGTAAAGATTCGAGATTTGAAGAAGCGCAAGATTAAACCGGACCTGGTTGTCGGATGCAACCTTGGGGAGGAAGGGACTATAGGTGCATCTGTCCAACGTGACATTGAGGACGAGAGCGCAAAAGTGAACGTGAGCGTGAAGACGCCACAGTCTTGCTTGTCTATTCTACCGGACACCCCTCTGGACAAAATCAACGACCCTATGGACATTGACAGCCCGAGTGCGTTGACTCGAGGGGACGCGCCGCAGCATACGAACGTGCAGAACACGCCAAGAACCCGTCATATTATTCCTCGACGAGACGCTGCCATTCTTTCGCCTCGTACACGTAAACCTTCTCTGAAACTCCAGTCTCAGTCCCTGGCAACATTGACGGATCTGAAGAACGGGCCCCAGACGTCATCCCAAAGTCTCGGTAAGCGCTGTCGTGATGTTGCGGAGATCAATGACGTGCGCAAACCGAAAACGACGCCACTGTCTGTGCCAGAGGCGAACGCAGAGAGGTCGGAAACATACAAGCAAGCCTGGTCCATCTCCGAACAACATCTTCTCGAGCGTCTTTTGGAAGAGATCCCTGACGGGGAACGGAACCGGTATGTGTCTCGGCGAGCCGTCTCCTATCAATTGACACATGTTCGTGGCAGATGGGCCAAAATATCGCAAGCTATGGGTGGCCGGCGGACGCCACGACAGGTCGCCAGTCGTGTGCAAAAGTATCTAGAGAAGCTAAAACGGTTTGGAGTGGGTGTGGACAACAAGGGGAAAGCGAAGTCGTAGTTGGGTTTGGTGGTACATACATTTATGATTTAGTTGATAGCGACGAATAGCGTACATAGTAGCCTTGGTAACCCTAACCCTAACCCCATTCCAGGGGAAGACCATGTGATGAGCAGCAACCTCAGCTGACAACAACGCGACGAACCCCGGGAGTCCGTTTTACCGCTTCATTAGACGTAAACGAGCACGATGTCGACCCAGCAGTTTGATCCGAACAAGGCTCAGAATCTCCCCGAGGTGTGTTCTTTGAGGTTTGTCACCGTGCACATTGAAACCACGTTGCTCATGAGAATTTGTTTTATCCGACTGGCTCAAGATTGAGAAACAGTACGTGAACGCATGCCATCGGGGGGACCTGTCGCACTGATGCAACCTTCGTCCGAACATAGATTCGCTGTAAAGGCAGTCGAACATGCACAGGTGAGTGGGATGCCATAGACCTTGTGAGCTGAGTTCCGACCGCTGATCCCATCTAGACCTACTGGAATCTGCTCGAGAAGATTCCGCCGCGTGAGCTCAAGTTGTCAAAGTCGGTGACTGCGCTCCGTTTATGTCTCGTTTGAATAACAAATTCGTTGAGCTAGGTTAGACGATGAAATCTTTGACCACACCATGGCCACGTTCCCCGAGTTTAATGCAGAAGGACACGGGAAGCTCCTGAAACTCGATGAGGACTGGCTCAAGAGCGACGGGGGAAAGAAGAAATGGAGAGATTTCATCAACTCGTGAGTACACTTGGCTATCTACGCCGTCTTGGCATGAAATGTGAATACTTACTGGACGATTTCATATGATAGATATGAAACCAAAGTCAAGGATTTCAACTTTGGCTCTCTCATCCGTACGGACGCAACACAAGAGTATACAGAGACCAACACCATCTTTGGTCCGTCCCACTCATGATAGATCGAAGTGCTTCTGACCCTGCAACTGTTCTCAGTCACGCGAATGCAGTTCTATGCGATCGAGGTGGGTGCTTGGATATTCCCTGTCTTGATGGTGACTTGATGACATGTTCCCTCGTGATAGATTGCCCGCAATCGACTTGGTCTCAACGATAAGGCGCACGAGATTGCCAAGGCTGATGCGGAGAAGGAACGCGCGAAGAAAGAGAAAGCGGCCGCGAAAACCGGCAAGAAAAACGAGAGCTCATAACCCCACGACGGTGTGTATTGACCGAGACGCGTCGAGCGCACCGAATTCTGTCGCATAGTGTAACCACACATGTTATCTCGCACAGTTGGGGTCAAGGCGGCATTGAACCGATCACGGAGATGATTTGTGAGACTGAACCTTGAGGCCAATGTGGCGGTGCTATTCATGTGTCATGTGATGTGACAGGTCGTGTTGGGATGTCACGCCGCAAACACAACATGTCCGTTATGGACGACGACGTGATTTCGTTGCACTCGGACCAGTCCGACAACCAAGAGCATGTGTCCCGCCGCGCCATACTCGAACCCGTCGTGTGGCGCGTCGTGGATGCTCTCGGTGGGTACGAGGGCGGCGTGTACCGCATGGGAGACGAAGTGAATGGCTGTTTGCGCGATCTCAAAAAGTTGTGGCGCAAGGACGACACAGACGACGAACGCACCGTAGCGCGCATTTTTTGGGAGACAAGAGTACTTCCGAACGACTTGATCCCAATCCTCCTCGCGACCGCGGGCAAAGGCCACGTCGAGGATAAGCGCGCCATCGCGTGTGCAGACCTCGTCACCGCGATGACCTGGCCCATTGATATGGCCGAGGAACTTCGAGAACTCGATGAAGACTTGGACAGGGGCACAGATTACACGCAGTTGACATTGAGTCATCTAAACTACAAGGCAGCTCTGCTCAAACACGGCGTCATGCAGGCGCTGTTTGGTATCATGTTACCTCCACTCGCGAAACCTGCAAAAGAACGCGAAGAGCGTGACGGCCAAGTTGTCAACGTCGTGCTCCACCTCGTTCGTAACCTCGCTTTCATCAAGGATCTCCCTCCGAATATGCACCTCAGTGCCGATCAGGCAGAGTATTCTTCTCTCCAGACGAAACTCGTCAAGGCATTGTCTGAAACCCACACCCTTGATCTCTTACTCACTATTGCCGCCAATAATGATCAAGATCCGCTATTCAATGCGTCAAACACGCTCGTTCTGGAAATCTTTTATCTCCTGTTTCGGGGTATCAAGTCAACGGCGTTGACCATTGACCAAACCAAGGTGATTCGCCACATTCTCATCTTCAAAACAAATCGTTGAATGAAGTCCACGCAGCAACCTGCACAGAATTTGCAACGCCTTTTGGCCGCCGAGGACAAGAAGAAGCGAGACGTTGCTCGCAATGCGTCGTCGCGGCATTCGCGATTTGGTACTACCATCGCGGTTCGACTCAACCCTAACAAGAAGGCGCAAGCTGACCGCAGTGGCGATAATGCTGAGTCTTCGGCCACAGCCGGTGCATCAGAAAGAGGGTCGTCCTCGAGGCCGCTGGTCCTTCACCGTCAAGCGGCGATCACGCATGATTCAGGAAGCATATTGGACATCACCAAACACCAAAAAGCTCGCAAGGCCAACAAGGTTGACGAATTGGCGCGGGAGGACACACTTTCTTACGAGGCAAGACTCGTCCTGCAGGGATTCGCAAAGGAGTTTGTAGAGTCTTGCTTCAATCGTGTGTTTGATCGTTCCCTATCTTGGTATGGTTCTTACCTCGTTTTCCTTGCTTGTAGCATTCCTTTCCTCGTTGTTGAAGGACATCAAGTCGGAGCGACCCAAGATCACCGAGAAGGATCATCTTCGCTTGCTGTACACCACCAAGTGGCTGCTCCAGTTCTTCCTTAACTTGCGATCAAACGAGGGTCCTGTCGGTGGTAAACGGAAGTGGAACCTTGGCCTTGTTGGGGAAGTCACTGATAGGAGCTGGATCGTTTGGGTCCTCAGACGTATGAGGGAGGCGATGGAAGAAAAAGTATAACCCTTTTAAATTTTTATCCTTTTTCCAAACTGATCGATGTTGTCGATCTTCCAGCCCAAGATGTGGAACGAATTGCAGGCGGGTATAGAATGTTTGACACAGCTCCTCCTGTTGATCGACGACATGTCTTCATCGGTAATTTCCGATTCGGAACTCAAGGAGGCCGCGCGGCTGCTCCAGCAGCAACTGATCTATAACGGTGATGTTCTTGACATTGCGTTGGAAAGCCTGCGATCTTACAAGGAAGGCACACAATCATTGACTTATCTCAACTCGAGCGTGTACTTGGCATATGAGCTTCTACGCATGCTGGAGCGATGGGGGAAGGAGAACAGCAGTGCGATGTACGTGAGAAAGAAGGCGATCAAAAAAAAGAAAGCCAAAGGCACGTTTCAATCCTATTTCTCCGTATCACAGAGCATGGCATCAACATGACTCGATCATGAAGGGAGCGGTCCTACGGAAGAAGATGGGGTGCCTGACGTTGAAGACGAGGCTGACCCCGAGGAAGAGGAAGATGTGGTCCATGAGACCATGTTCACTTTCGAAGCCTTCGAGATGGTACGTGGCTGAGCATGCATGTGCCGCACACAAGGATAATCTTAATCATTGCTCCCGGTGGCAGAAATTCGCCCATTCCGAGATTACACGGACATTACTGTTCTACCTCTCACGCTACCAGGAGTTCGACTCTCCGGAGTTAATGAAGAGGGCTGTCAACCTCATTCATAGGCAAGTCGTAAAAGCCAAGGCGGAGGGTTTGTATTTCAATGTAAGTGTGGTTTCACGCCTAATGCACATTCATATGTACGTCAAGCAGGTTTCGACTCTCCAGCTTTTTAAATCGATCCTCGATGATCAACGATCGCTTCCGAAGGACCAGCCATACCAAGATCTCATGCAATTGATAACGTTCATATTACGGAAGTTCTTCAAAACTGTGAAGGAAGAGCCATTCCTCATGATTGAGGTGAGGCATTCATCTTAGCTTATCTGCCGCCACCTGTTGGCAATGCTTATCGGGTCCCCGGTTGCGTGCAATCTACAGGCGTGGTATCCCATGAACCGCGGACACTGGAAACAGTACTCGAGTTGGGAGGCTGAGCAGAAAGTCAATCGCAAGCGAGAGTCGGGCGAAGACGACGGTGGCTTTTCGGGGGATGTCCAAGTCAAGAAGGGCTATTCTTGGAGCGAACAAATTGGTATTGTTATTGCTGCGCTCGTCGAGGATGGCAACTCTGAATTGGTAGGATGGGTGAAAAACGTAAGTAGCCACATCTTGCCACGCTGTCGACACAAGGCTGATATAAATACTCGTCGCGCATCGGTCTAGATTCTTGTTTTAGTCATCCGCCAACGGCAACAGGTTATTGACGAGACGGATCAAAATGACCGGGACGAAGATGCCGATGAGATAGAGGAGGTTCCGAGAAAGACCGCTCCTCCTTCCAAGGAAGCTATCGCAAAGTTCACCGACTATGGTGCGTGCGGCCATTTCCGAAACTGCATCCACGATATTGATGTGACTCGTTCAGAAATTCCTTACATCAATGATGAACATGCGAATGCCGCTACCAAGAACGCGAGGCTCAAGCTTGTGTTTCGCTTGCTGGAGTTTACGATCATAGCAGAGGGTATGTTACGTGTCGCTGACATACTGATTCTAGACCGGCACTTAGCGTGTTTATAGATGCCGAGGAGCTCCAATGGGTCGTGCCCACCTCGATCGCGACGTCCGTTCTGCGGGAGCGACTGAACGTCGTCGATCAATTCCTGAAGAACCCAATCGACTTGGAGGGAAAGAAGGCGAGCGATATGCTCAGTAAGAAAACACGCAGACGCCGCAGGCGGCGATCGCCATCACTCGGGTCCGACGTTCAACTTCCTGATGACGAACCCCGACGTCGTAAGAAGGAGAAGAAGAAGAAGGAAGAGAAGAAGTATAAATCCGCACAGTTTATCGAAGACAGTGACGAGGAGTACGGCGACATGGAGGCTTTCCTTGAGAGGGAAAAGGTGCTGCGAGAGAAGACGGCGCGCGCTGCCGCTGAGAGCGGCAAGATCGCAACGATGCGCGCGACTGGAACGAAGAAGCGACGAAGAAAGGGTAAGGATGCCGCCTCATCGAGTTCAGAGGAGCATCTGGTAGCCGTCTCTTCAAAAGTGTTTTCGGACGACTCCGACAGCGACGATGAGATCCTCAAGTCTCTGCGCCGCAGCCGGTCCCCGTCACCCCCGCCGAAGGCCCCAACACGACCGAAACCCCGCCTAGTTCGGAAGCCGAAGCCCGCAGCTGAGACGATCAGCATCTCTAGCGATTCTGAACAACAGGCACAGGCACGAGAGCTATCCGTGTCGCCGACATCTGCGGTTGTTCAACCCGCGAGGAAGGGACGCATTATGCTATCGGACGATGAAATATAGCTGCTCAGTGTATGAGTCGTGCGTTTTCTGATTCTGAAGCGATCTGCAATATCTATTTTTTCTGTTTGGTTTAATTCTCGCTGACAGCAAACGTCATGGCTGACACGGCCACTACTGACCGTGCGCGAGCAACCATCTGTGTTGGCAAGTTTGCATCCGTGGATTTGGCTGTGCGGTACCCTACATTGAGCGTCTACGATCAGGGACCCGATCCGATCGCTCCGTATTATCTCGAACGCCAAGTCACCGCAATAATGCCTTTATGAGCGAGACCGAGGTGTGCAACTGAGCTGAGCCGTCGATTGCAAGCTTTTTCTGTCATAGCCTTTTTACTCGTGGTTATGCAGCCCTGCTGATGGCGGCGGCGTCTTTCCCAGCGTCAGGCTCTTCTTTCAATGTCAACATCACACTGTACACGTTATGTGAGGGACGCCACGACGACGTTTAATAACCATATCCAGATTGGTCACTGACACGTTATCTAGGCACGCGGTACGGACATGCTTTTGCGTTCGTGTTGGAACATGGACTACACGTTACGACGGGGTATTATGGCATCCCTGGTGTGTCTCCATCGTTCACTCACGCTCTTTCCCGTCTTTTCTGCACGTAACGTGATCAAGAATCCACAGATGCTGGCACAACGCCGGCCCCGCACTCTTTCTGGATCATTGTCGCTTGTTGTGGGGTGGATGCGTTATCAGGGGTCTTTCTAGAAATCTCAACCTCTCCGTCGCTATGCGCATATACTCAAACTCAACCTTGGACCAAGATAATCACGAATCGACGGAAGATGCCGTTCTACTCGGATAGCGTACTAAATTTCCGGGGGGAATCTTCGATGAACTGTCCGTCCGAATCACGATGTTCATTCCCGGCGGCCCCTCTTTTTTTTATTTCTGTTTTTACGCTTTTCCCTCGTCCAACTCGGGTGACAAACTCAAAGATGCAACCCTCTTGGGAATGAAACCATCTCGTCTGTTTATTACATACGAAGGTACGACCATGACTCAACGCTACGCATCTGATGGCCGTTGATGTTGACGTTAATGTATACGTGTGTATGCACCGTCGAGATTCGATGAGGGGAAATGCCTTTTCGTGTCCTTTGACCCCCTAAAGGACGCTTTCAGGGCAGGGTCGCCGCGTCGCGGGACTCTCGGATGGCCCTCGACGCGTTATTTTGGCTTTCCATTGGGTGAGCAGCAGTCACGGCGGATTTCTTATATTTTTATCGTCTTTTTTTTTTCCAACTCGGACGTTTGTCCTATCTTGCGCTTCTCCCATTGGATAACGGGTCGCCGGTGACGACCGAGTTTGCACCTTTATCAATGGCACGTACGGCCTCTTTACTTTTTTTTCTCGTGGGACGCCGTGCAGGGATTTTTATGGTCTACTTTCCAACCCTTTTGTCCTGGTGCCCATGATTACTCTCGAGGAAAATCTAAAGAAATCCAAAGTTCTCTCGCTTTATCTCGGTTAGATATCATGTTACCCTCTCACCTCCATCATACACGGCCACTTTAAGGTCCCTTTTTTTTTCTTGGTTTTTCCACGTACTATATACGGTTACATTTGCTATACCGGTGACATGCCATTATGCCCCCGCCGCATCTCGGTTTCTTGCTCCTCCCATCTTTGCCATCTTCTTCCATTTTCCCGGTGCACAAGCGATTGAAAGGAAGCCACCGTTCCGGCGCTGGGATGTCGGAAGAGCGGGAAAAAAGAAACGCAAAAGTAGTAGGGGTGATGCGATTCGGACACGGTCAGGTTCCGTTGGGCGTGTGGTGGGCGATTTCGCGTTGGGTGCTGGGCGCTGGTTGGGCGCGCGCGGGGGCGAAACTCGAGATGGTCAACTCCATACTCTGTTGTGTGTGCAATCATTCCTGTCCATTGCAAGGGGTGCGACGCACGCGGATGTAACTCCAAGGGTATCAAAGGACCTTTTAGTCGCTGCCAGTTGAGTTTTGGTCCGACCCGGGAGCGAGCAGCTGAGCGACA
>JBBPTB010000568.1:0-17971 GCA_038093875.1 Boletus tylopilopsis | reverse complement strand
ACCACTTGTGATCTCTGCCTGCGCAGAGTTGACCCAGAGACTGTTAATGGGAGACGGCCCAAATGACATGAACCGGAAATTCACCATGGACGCTTGGGTGAAATCTCCCACCACCTGTGAGACGGGAGTAGGACAAATGCTACAGGATCGTACCCTGGTGATAGTTGGGTAATTGCGGTACTTCACAGTTTCACAGACAGCTGATTTCACTCCCAGCACATATTCAATAGGGAAGGAACGTATTGTCAAAGGTGGGGGCTGGTCCTGTCGTCCGAGTTGGGACTGAAAGTTGCTTGTGCTCAAGCAATTGCCCAAGCACTTGGGGCGAAAATCTACTGTGATTCCCGCAAAGCTGCTATACTACGATGTCAGGCTGATAAAGAGCTGCACGATCTTCTGACTGCCAACCCTATCGAGGCGAACGTCCATATTTTGCCTTTAGGGACAGTTACTTCAGACAACCTCAGGTCATACCTCCAAAGATTTAAAGGTAGATTTTCGAAGGTTATCGGGTTCCGGCCCACCGGATGGACGTGCGTTGTCCAATCTCTGTCATACTGATTCCAGTTGAAATCTATCGCAGTTACTCTCCGCCATCTGGTAGTAATTTGAATGGGTCGATTCAGTATATCGTCAACCAAGGCCAGTCACGACAATTCTCTTATACAGATCTCCAGCCTTCGCAAAAGTCATCATACAACATTCAAATATTTGGGGTTCCTTACTCGGAGCACAGCTCGTTCTTTGAGCTCACTTGTTTTGCCATGTCATGCGACTGGGGTAGAATGATACCCACCGTCAACGTAGGTAGCCCTGCTTCAAGAGCCAAAATAGCCAAGTGGTTGAGACGATGGGAGTCGGAGAAAAGCTCCACCAAACGCCCTATCATACAACCTAGGACAGTTGATTATTGGTAGACCACGAGCTTCATCGTTTCATGTGGAACGATTTCACGTTGAACGTTGAATGCTCGTCGTGTCCTTATGTTTCATGTGATCAACTGCATTTTTTGTTCGTCGTGGGGCATACACACGGAGGCACATACACACGGCAAGAACCAACGATAACACGTATCTATTGATCCGCGGCGCGTCTCCTCCGGAGGTCTCTCTCCTCAGAAATCGTCAGTTTGGTACCCTTGCCCTTCGGCAGTGATATCCAAGGCTTAGTTCCCTGACCAATGACAAAGATGTTTGAAATCCTATAATCGTCAATAGTTAGAGCCTGTTGACGCACGATATGTATAATGTCACATACCGAGTTGCGAACGTACGATCGAGAGAGTCCTTGACATGGACGATGTCGAAGCCTCCAATATGCTTCTCACGGTGAACGATGACACCAGCACGACCCATATTACGACCGCCGGTGATCATGACGATGTTACCAGTGTCGAAGGCTACAAAGTCGGTGATTTTGCCTTGCTCAAGGTCAAACTTTACAGTGTCGTTGACCTTGATGGCTGGATCGGGATAACGGATTGTGCGTCCATCGTGCGTGACTATGTGAGGGACACCCTTGACGCCAAGGGCCACTTTGCGGACCTTGAGAAGTTTGTAGGTAGCCTCCTCTTGGGTAATACGGTGGATAGTAAACCGGCCCTTGACATCGTACAACAGACGAAAGTGTTCCCCGGACTTTTCGATCGAGACGGTATCTGTCATAATATGAATACATCGATGGAAAGAGCGGCTGAAATTGCTTACCCATGAATCCGGTTGGATAGGTAGGGTCGGTGCGTACTTTTCCATCGACTTTAATGAGGCGTTGGTTGACGATTGTAATGACCTCACGCCCGGTCAACGCATACTTGAGCCTGTTTCGGAGGAAAATCGTGAGGGGAAGGGATTCACGGAGCTTGTGGGGCCCGGGAGATGGGCGGGGAGCCTGTGATGTACATTAAACTTCAAGGCGACAGAGAATGGCTGAAGCTTCTTACGTAGGTACCGCTCAGTTTGTCCAGCATCCATGACGATGGAGCTGCGAGGCGTTTCAAGTGCTTTTTTGGTCCACGGGCCTAAGAAAGAGAAAAGGCATCAGATTGCGCGAGGAAATGGAGAGTGGCAAGATATCAAAATCCATCCCGACGATTTGGTCAGCATCCACCCAACCCAAAGACAAGAGGGGATAAATAATAGCTCCCTGGTGAAGCACGAGAGTTACACGACTGACCATGATGGGTTAGAGGCGGCAACGACGACAACAGCGGGCACGTTGATTGCGATAGCGAGCGGGAAGCCCAGGTGGGATAATTTAGGGTAGGTCTCTTGGCGCTTTCCGTTGTTGTGGCTGTGCTTTGCATCCGAGTTACGATCAAGTACAGGTACCGGACAAGTCTCTACTAGTCCACTTTCTCAACAACGTCCCCGTCTTCACTCTGGAATGCAGGATCGATTTACTGCTGAGCCCGCCATATACCCTCAATACAATGGATACCACAATGATAACCTCAGTTCCGGGTATGCTTGGCAGGCCAGCAATCCCTCCGAAGAAACATCCTCCATGTCCCAGGATGCCTGGGGTACTCACTTAGACCATCCCTCCTTTTCTTTTTCTTCGATCTTTGAAGATGGCAAGAGATTTTTCTACCGACGGGCATTCGCATCGGGAACACCCCGTGTTCCTCCGTCTTTCCTTCGTCGCAACCGGAATACTTGGGCGTCTGCAACAGGACCTTCAGCCGCTTCCACAGCCCGTTTTCTTGTACTGTGTGTAATCTGGTACACGACATCCGCACTGTCTTCAAACACCGGGAAAGTGATCCTTGAGCAATTCCGTTACCCAGTCACTCTCACCATCATCCAATTCGGTTTCGTCGCGTGCTGCAGTCTCATTATCATGACCCCTGTAGTCAATTTCGGCAAGCTGCGCCCACCAACTGTCACTATATTGAAAGCGACCTTGCCTATGGGTGCATTCCAAGTCGGCGGACATATGTTCTCAAGTATGGCGATCTCTCGAATTCACGTCAGCACCGTACACACCATCAAGGTGTGTCGCATTCTTATCTTCCCATTTAATCGTTACTCAAATAATGCTCAAGGCGCTGTCGCCGCTTTTCACCGTCGCCGCATACGCACTTCTCTTTGGGGTTAAGTACTCTCCAAAGACTTACATATCACTCCTTCCCTTGACCATCGGAGTCATGCTTGCGTCCACCTTTGATGCTTCCGCATCTAGTCCGGTTGGGGTGCTCTGTGCCTTCGGTTCCGCCCTCGTCTTCGTGAGCTCAAACATCTATTTCAAGAAAGTTGTCCCCTCTGGATCGCAACCTTCCTCACATCGGCTTGACAAAGTGAACTTGTTGTTCTATTCATCAAGCGCGGCCTTTGTTATCATGGTACCCCTATGGATGTTCACGGACCTCCCTCGTCTTCTCTCTACCCTGGATAACCCGACGCATATCGTCCATCCAAATCGTGGTCATTCCACAATACATTCCCTCACATACTATTTCACCGCCAATGGTCTTGTCCATTTTGCACAGAACATCATAGCTTTCGTGATTCTGTCATCTACTTCCCCAGTCACGTACTCTATCGCCTCGTTGGTCAAACGGATATGGGTCATATGTATGGCGATTGTGTGGTTCAACCAAAGGATCCACCCGGTGCAAGGCATTGGTATCGGGTTGACATTCATTGGCTTATATATGTACAACTCAGCCAAGAGTGATGTAGAGAGGGGAGAGACTAAGATGAGGAGAGTGGAAGCCACACGGGACATGATGCTGCCATCAAATCGCGCGGAGGAACAACTGTTGAGCGGTAGTTCTCCACCGTCACCTATATGGACGAAATCCCCGGAGTCGTCCACAACTGGGATGATATCTCGGTCTCAGCGCCCTCCCTCACCGCCTCGCCATCTACAGTTACCATTGCCGGATGTGCACAGAAGCTCTCTGGAGAGGAAACTCTCCGCCCATCTCTCTCCGTTGAATGTTTCCTCGGCGTTGACCAAACGCACTGGTATTATCCTGCCCGCCGAGGTCCCTTATCCGTCGCCCCCTCCTTCCCTTGATTCACCCCCAATCGAGATGGTTTCCCTTGGACATCCGCTCTCTCATCCTCTTGGGATCGAACCGATACACCAAGTGCAGGTTTCAACTTAGACGAAACAGTAACGATATTTATGATAGCCATAGAAAACTACAGGATCATGTTTGCATAGTAACCTCTAGACTCATTGATAGCTAGTGCATGAAGGATTTGACCATGCCATTATCAGGACAAGCTTCGGACTTCGTAGGTACTATTGTGTCACCACCCATGATAATGTAACGAAGACAAAGCTTGACGGAGCCATTACACAACAAGCGCCATTTCATCCACAGAGAAAGGCGGATCACTTCCGCCCCGCAGTCTTCTGGCTTTTGATGACCTTCTTCACGATTTTTGCCTCCTCAACTAGGAATGCACGGAGAATCCTAAGAGAATGGTGAAATGCAAACGGGCGAGCAAGACAAAGGGGACGTACCGTAACTTTACACAGTCGCCGCATCGTGAACCTCCATATGCGCGACGGACAGTCTTGATGCGTTTTGAAATAGTTGCATACTGGCGCGGCCGGAGTGCGGGAACCTTTCAGACCCTGCATAAGTGTCACGATCACGGTCTAGACAGGTATCGACGTACACCGGGTAATCCGACCCCGCAGTCACCACATTTTGGTTGCGAAACTGGTTTCTTTAAGTGGTGATAGACAAGCTTTCCGCCTGGTGTCTTTACAATGCGGCGACGGTTTGAGTTGGTGTTATACGGCGTGCGCTTGCGGAGGGTAACACGTTGTGCCATTGTTGACCAGGCGTTGGATATTGTTCACGACGTTGTTCTCTCAGAGATGTGGCTGGTACTATGCAGTTGTTCGGCATTTACCGGTCAGTCTAAAACAAGACCTGTACGTTCTTGTAATATGCTAGTAACGGATTCTCTCCATTCCTGAGTCGTGTCTTTGACAAATCGCCATACGTCTCCATGAACTCTGCGTGGCTGAAAACGCTACTCCTTCTTTCTCCTACGGGCAGGCCACTCGCGGACTTGACCCCGTCAAGTGGCGAGCGACGCGACGACGGAGAGAAGAAATGCGAGTCAAGTGGACGGAGGCACGGCTCGCCAGAAAAAGGTACACGCTTTAAGTCATCACCGATACCGACCGGTAGATCAAGGACATATTCATACATGTCTCGGAGCTGTTCAAACGCAGTAGGGAACAAGATATCAAAGTACCCCTGGCGGACGAAGATCGTTTGACATGGTACCATTGTGCCGCGTACGCTCGTCTGCACAACAGGTGCATTGATACCTGGTACAGCATCAGGAAGAGAGGAAAAGTCCGTGAGAAGTAGACGGTGACGAGGAAAGTGTGCGCGGAGCAGACGGAGAAGAGAGAGTTGGCGAGTGGGTATGTATTCCGGGGGCGATAGGTTTGGCGCAAAGGGAAGGGTCGAAAGTATTCTTCTCAGTCCGGACGTGCAAAGGTACCACGGCAAGGGAGGTTGACGCTTTATACGTTGACGAAGAGAGAGAAAGGACGCGATGAGAGGATCGGCAGTTCTCGTGTAATACGGTATAAATTCACCGGCCCCGTCGATAGCAATGAGGCCCTGGAATGGTTCCAGCGTACGAATGTCGTATCGCACGAGATCATGAGCGAAATTGTCCACGACTTCAGCAGCGACGATATAACACGGTGCATGTTCCGTCTTGGTCCAGGAAAAGACGCTTTGATGCTGGACACTCGCTGTGCGTTGCCCATGTCCTGCGCGACGTAAACGGGTCTGCTGAGCATTCGCCAGTGGAGCACTGATCTCAATGATGGTGTATATTGTACGATCGTAGACTTCGGGATAGTGTGCACGAAGGTGGTTGAGAATGTTCAATGCCAAAGTGCCATTTCCAGCTCCAAGCTCGTAAATCTTGAAATCCTCGTAAGGAAAGTATTTGAGGAGATACTCGGAGACGAGACATTGGGCAATGGCTTGACCATACCATGGCTAAATTAATTATAAGAGTGGAAAGAGACGACGAACGAGGCTGCACACACCTTGAACAGTTCGGTGGGTGTATGCCATACTTGCCTGCCTGGGCCATCCGTCTCTGACAAGCTGCCACATTCAACATAGCGGCGCGCGACGGCTGCCTCAAATTGTGCAGTGTCTTTGAAGCTGCTGAAGTCGAATCCCTCGTTTTCCTCTCCAGGCGCTGTGAAAATGGTAGCTTGCTTGGAGAAGTAGCCATAGTGCGGATTGTACAATGCATCTTCAATGTAGTCGCGTATGAGCATGCGCACGCGTGTAGGTGGAGTAGTAAAAGATTTGGCCAGGTCATTGGAAGTGACGAATGGGTAGGAAAGATATTCTTGGGGCACATCTGGTGAAAACCTGAATTCGGGATTGAAGTTGAACTTTTCCTTATCAATTTTACGAAGTGGGAGTCGGTCTGTCCAAGGAACTGAAGAGGTCGTAAAATTAGCCTTGAGGGATCGTCGCCATCGACAGTAACGCCGAGCTTGCCTCAGCGTCGTAAGGAGCATGGACAAGCGTTGACTCCCTTGAGCGGAATGCTCCGGCATCCGAACCGCATTGGCTGTCACTCCGATTCTGACTGGCACCAACTTATCCAACAGATTACCATTCATCGCTCATAAAATGGATGTCGTCGAGCGCAGTGCTCGCGCTTGGATAGCTACCGAAAAGGATGCTGACGTCGAGAAATTGGTCGTAGGCATGTACTCGAGAGATCTTACTGTCTGCCACATCATGATTGTCTGCTTCAGGAATCTCATCGGGTAATGTCACTTTCCTGGATATTGTTAAAGCCCTTGGCGAGTACTTGACGTCGGAAGAGGATCACCTGCGAACCAAAGGTGCGTCTTCCAGCAACGCAATTTGAGGCTCCAGCGCTCAGATGACATGTCATAGGCGTGCAGTTACTTTCGCTAGTGATCGAACGGTGTCCTAAGGATAAGCTCAATAGACAAGCAAGTATGAATCTTCTACCATGCTCCCCTTGCAATCTTGACAATAATGTTTCCAGTCCGGGTTCTGACTACTTTTTATTGCTGCAAACTGGAGGACACAGAAACAATCACACCGTCGCTCCGGGGACTGTCTCACCTCGTCATGTTCCCCTCCTTTTCGTCCCTTGAGGTCTCCGATGTACTTTCTGCGTCAGTATCGTTCCCTCACCTCCAATATACAATCCAAATATCTCGTCCAGGCTTTTTCAGAAAGTTACGATGAAGTCACTAGTACAATCTACACGTTTCTATGTCTATAGCATCATAGACGTTCTTTTGATCGCCTATCTAGACCATCTCAAAAGCATGGGAGAGCAATTCCTTTCAGGTTATGCGGCCTTGGCAGCTGGAGAACAGGATCCCCGCAACCTGTTGGTCGCGTTCAAAATAGCCCGCACGATTTTGACTGGATTTGATATGTCGAAACATGTCGAGGTAAGTTACGCGACTCTGGTACGGTCACCGGTGTCATGACCATTGCTTCATACGAGCCAGGCTTATTTTGACATCACCTTTTGCTACTATCCCATCATCTTCCGTCCTCCCCAAAATGATCAGCATGGAGTCAACGTCGATGATCTCAAAGATTCACTCAGGTATGTTTTTTTGGCGTTCCCTACTACCTGGGCACAAAGTCATCTCTAAGCTGGAATGCATTACTGCACTGGGATACTTCCGCGACAGAGCATGTCTCAATGCAACTCCTGCTTTCGGATCCCTTGGCATTCCTTTGTTCCTCGAAAAGCTTGCGGTTGCGCCGCCATTAACTAAGGTTTGCGTTACTTATACATCATGATCAAGTGAACATATTTGCATTATACAGAGGGACGTTTTGCAGACGATGGCCGTTTGTGTTCCCATCTATGGGATTAACACGGCAATGGAGTTCGGGCGGGATATTTGGAGTGCATTGAAACTCGAAGTATGTACTTCGTTGCCGCACTCTGCATTAACAGACCATATTCGAAGATCTTCCAACCTACGGATCCAATCACTGAAGAAATAGCTTTGGACACCTTACGGGTCTTCGTTCGTGCCCTTTCAAGCCCCATGGAAAACACCGACGATACTATAGACATGGTCCTACGAGCAATCTGCACAGACTCCCTTGCGTCCATCGGCGAACCGGAGAAAGCGCAGGCGAAAGCAGGGATTAAAGTCTTGCGTACGCTTATTGATGTACCATGTAAGTCGACGTCGGCACTTAATGCATTGGTAATAGGAACTAACTTGTCGCTCGTCAGTGAAACTAGGACATGATGCCATTAACGAGGCAATTACAAAATTATTCAGACTGTTTCATGATCCAGGGGAGGTGTCCAATCGACCAGCAGTCATCATGCTCTTGACCGACCTCCTATGTGCTTTCGTGGGTTCGGTACCGCCGGAATCTTCTACGTTGACAGAACAAACGTCGGACGATCCTCCGTTTATACAGTCCTCCCTCATATCGCACAAGGCTGATATAATTGGGGTGTTGATCGTGGGACTCAAGTCTTCTGTGACACGTTTGCCGGCGATCCGTGGACTCTCTAATCTGGTACGTATCCCCACTTTCCTGACAGACGATGAACTTGGATATATGGTGGTCGAAATTGGGGAGCTTGCTGGGAAACAGTCTGACGAAGATATTACGTATGTACCTCGTGAAATTTCTGGTTGAAGTTGCACTCTTTAACTGATATTGCCTCAGAACTGATGTTCTCTCCCTTCTATCTGAAATTGCCCTCAGGGCCCCACACCATCTAGCGAATCAAACTCTCCCCTCACTGTTTGCTATGTTACCTGAACAAGCTCCTTCAAGAGATGCCCAATCCGAGCGGACGGAGTATTGGCATGCTCTTTGCATCTTGAGCAAGCTCTGCGTTGAGGCATCCCTATTTGATATTCTGGTTGTCCGGCTTATAGCAAAACTCGACTTACTTTCTTCTTTATCCATACCTCGTGATGGGATGAGCGCTCAGGAGATCGAATGTCACACTGCGTACGCACATGCACTTCTCTTGACTCTTGCAAATTCTCTCGCGGCGAAGGTCAGCAAGGTACCACCTGATCTGGACGTCCCCAAGTATGTCGACCGATTACTTTCACACCTTTTTCGGCTTTTCCTCGGGGCTGCGATGGCGAGCGAACGGCGGACCTTGCAGGATCAAAGGCTGCTGCGGGTTGGTGCACGAATCGTGAAGTTAGTAGTCGAAACGCTATCCATTAAGTATGTTATTTATTCCTTTATATGCTCATGCATTCACGATCCTATGTAGACAGCAGCAGAGATTTATTGATGGAGTAGGTGCAGCCTTCCTTCGTGGTCAAGTAAAGGCTGTGACTGGAGGAGAATTTCCTCTCTTCGCAGAGGAGTTCAAACCCATTTGTGTTAGTATAGTTGCTCATTGCTTTAGCCACGAGATTAACCTCTGCACAGGCTGATGCCAGTTCACCTCAGCGAGAAACAGTTATTCTTTTTGCAGCTGCACACGTTCCTATCCGCAAGGAGGTACGCAATCATCTGCGTCACCTCATAAAATATGTTTATCGTTTTGACCCCCTAGGTATTGGTAGCGAAGATTCCTGGAGGGCCATCCGTCCCATCAGCATTTCTCAAAAATCTCGTCCGTTGGTGCGATTTAACCGCTGGTGGCACCTTACAAAGAGTGGCTGCATCCGAGTTACTTGCAACACTGGTGAATAAACATACAAATGGTGTGTCATTTAGGCTCATCTATGACATGCCTAAACATAACTTGCCATCGAGATATTTCTGATTTCCTTGATGAAATGCTGACAAGTTACTTTCCGACTACCCTCAATAATGCCAGTATTCCTCCCGAGGCACGCCGTAAGGCTATAGATAATTGGGTTTGGGTAAGATTACAGTTGAATGGTTGGTCGGCGCAGCTTTACAGAAATGGGATGCAGATAAGTAGAGGATTGGTAGTCCGATCCCATCCTTTGGCGTTATCATTCGTCGACTCCCTCCTCACTCTTCTTGATGATAAAATCGTGGCCCATGATGTGGCGCGCGCACTGGGGGTACTAGTTGCAGATGATGGAGTTCTGACTAAACGTAATGGTGCCATACTAAAGGTGGGCGGGACCTGCGCTGAAAATGTTTGATGCAAGACCTCACTTCGAAATAGGTTCTCCATGTTCAGAAGTGTTTCAATGTTGTGTCAGCGAAGGTGATAAACGGTGCGAACAAAGTTGATGGTATGCCATTAAGTGACGCTGCTACATCACCACTTACGAATGAATCTAGAAACGAAGAGAGAGACAGCCTGTCTCATTGCTCTCGTATCTCTGGTCCACGCAGTTCCGAAATCACTGTATGCAAATCAGATATCCACCGTGTGTCCGTGCGCTATGAGAATTTTCTCGTTATTTAACCCATGCTCCTATAGCTTATGCCGCTACTACTTCGTGGACTCGACAAGGTGGATCCTGAAATACGCTGGCAAATCATTGAGACGATCTCGAATAATATCAGCGCTTTCTCAGACGAAAAATCGTTGTCAACCTATGCTTCTACCCTTGTAGTCGCCATACTCAAAAATTGCACGGTTGCAGACATGCCAGAACTTGTGAGTGATTGCATATAACATACTATTTTGATGATAATAGTGCACAGAAAGTTCGTGTAGCAGCGCTGAAATGTCTAGCGTTACTGCCTGGTGCAGTGCGCTACGACTTGCTCCATCCATACAAGCATCGTGTTTTGAAAGACCTTGCGAAGGCATTGGATGATCCCAAGAGAGCAGTTAGAAAAGAGGCAGTAGATGCTCGGTTCGCCCTTTCGTTTGGCACATAATCCAATCGACGCTGACGTGACAAATCGACTCGATATATATAGGACGAAATGGTAGGTTCCTCCATTCTATACTGCAGTATATGTCAATTAAATGGGTTGGATAGGTACAAATACAGTGGTTAAGGCCTTGCTCGTGAAGTGATTAAAGCTATGGGGAGTGGTGGAATGTCAGCAACTCAGGGGTCATTTCAATTAATCTGTATTTCAATCGCCGCTCGAAATGAAAAAGCGTGATCGGCAAAAGTGACCGGCTTAGCCTTACTCTAACGCCAGTAAGAAGTCCTTTTGTGCCTTTGATTCTGGAAGTCCGTCGTGGTCACTGTCAGCGTTATCATGTGGGTCAGTGGTCTCAAGTTCTTTTCACATCCGACTCGCGTTGATCGTTTGATTTGCCAGACGGAACATCGCAACCCCGAAGGACGGACCTACTGGTTTAACACGACGACCAGAGAGAGCGTTTGGGAGAAGCCTGACGGTAAGAACCCATCATATCATTGGTCGACTATCATCTCACCTGTGTTATAGACCTTAAAACACCTTTCGAGGTTAGGTTTTTCTGCCCGGGTTCATAATTTTTTGCTCATCTATTATAATTCAGCGTGCTCTGACCCAAACAACATGGAAAGAGTACTTCTCTGGAGGAAGGAAATATTATTATAATGTGTGTTTTACTCGTTTTGCTCTTCTTATTGAGACGCATTCACATGTTTGTCTAGACGGAAACTAAAGAATCTAAGTGGGACATGCCAGACGAACTCCTGCTTCTTCTCGAGCAGGTGGAGAAGGAAGCCCAGAGTAGCCAGCTTGTGCTGGCCAGTAGCGCGTAAGTCCACTTCTTCATTGTCTCGCGGTCAGCAGAATGATGCATTTTTTTCCAGTCCCGCAGCACCACCTGCCACCATCCAAAGTTCTTCTGTTGGTACTCCCGCTACTCCAACTTCGACCACTCTTGTAAATGGCACGAATGGCACGGTTGTTGCCCCCGGTTCGGTCCTCCCGTTTTCCTCGGGTAGCGTCCTTCCCGCACGACCAAACCTCCCTGATGATCCGGTGATTCCACATAACGGTTTTGCAACCTTTGAAGAGGGCGAAAAGGCATTTATGCATCTGTTGAGGAAAGCAGGTGTCGATGCAGATTGGAGTTGGGATCAAACTATGAGGGCTATCATCACCGATCCTTTGTATAAAGCGCTGAATACACTCGCCGAGAAAAAAGCAGCTTGGCAAAAGGTTAGTGTCCATGGCCCATGTTCGGGCCACTTCCCATCCTTGCGCGTCCCATTGATAGAGTACTGACGAGTTGCATCACAGTTTACTGATGGACTTCGTGCGAAAGAGGAAGAAGAGAAGGAAGCCCGATTGTCCAAGCTACGTCCCGCGATAAGAAATATGCTCAAAGGCAATCCCAACGTCTTCCATTACACGACGTTTTCTACAGCTGATAAGCTTTTCTCGCAACATCCTATATGGCAGCAAGCTAAGATCGAAGCAGAGAGAAAGCTTATATTTGAAGAATATGTCGCGGAACTTAAACAACGTGAAGTGGTGCGTATCCGATTAGATCCCATATTTGCGATTTTGCTCATCATCTCACTTTCGCCACCGAGTAGCAAGAAACCAGGGCAGCTCGAGCACGCAGCATTTCCAAGATTGTAACCCTCTTCAAAGAGCTAGGTGTCGATGTACTCACGCGGTGGCGCAAAGCCCACGAGATGGTCATCGATTCAGCAGAATGGAGAAGTGATGAAGAGTTGCGAAAGCTTCCCACACTGGATATACTTTTGGCGTTTGAGGACTATAGTCGGGTCAAAGAACGTGAGTTTGAGGAGCAAATGCGGCGCGCCCAAGTAGAGAAGATCCGTAGGGAAAGAAAAGCGCGTGAGGCCTTCAAGGTAAATCATGCAGTTATTGTCCCACGCGTCGTGGATTTTGATTCAACCATTGGCAGGCTCTCCTTCAAGAATTAGTTGGTGTAAGCAAAATCAAGGCACGCTCGAAATGGCGTCAGGTTTATCCTTCCTTCGCTTCGGATGAGCGTTATCTCAATCTTCTCGGAAAACCTGGTTCCAACCCATTAGAGCTTTTTTGGGATGTTGTGGATCAACTCGACCAAAGGCTCGACGCAAAGATTGCAACCGCTGAAGAATGCATCCGTCGAGTTGAGGTACCGAATGACTCGCCTGATGATGCGGCTAGGACCGTGAGAGTCACCTCGCAATCGACTCTGGAGGAATTTGTGAAGAGGGTGAGAAGGGACCCCGAGTCGGGCAGGAAGCTGAATGACGAAGACCTTGAAGAAGTGTTCCATTGCGTATGTGTTTCTCGCTCGACTTATTTCCACCACTCAACCACTTTTAGTTGCATGAACAAGCTGTCAAGAAGCAACAAGATGAGAAACGCCGTTATGAACGCAAGCAAAGGCATCTTCAAGACGATTTGCGCTATGCACTCAAGAAACTCCCCGATGCTATCGATATCAATGTGCCATATGAAGCTGTAAGTTTTGCTTGCGTCCCCTTTGAATCTATGTAACTCCCAAAATCCAGGTTGTGCCTTTCATTGAGCACCTACCAGAGTACAAAGCTATTGAGGACGAGGAAACCCGTCGTGCTGCTTTTGCCAAGTTTGTCAAAAGACAAAAAGAGCGCCTTCGGGAAGCCGCATCAGAAGATGGTGCATCCACCACGAGCAGGAGGCGCAAGGAACCCCCTCGCGATGGTGACAGGGATCGCGAACGTGATCGAGAGCGGGAACGTGACCGTGACCGAGAGAGGGACCGAGAGCGCGATCGTGACTCATACCGCGACAAGGGACGGGACTACGAACGTGATAGGGACCGCGAGCGTGATAGGGATCGTGGTGATCGTGACCGTGATCGCGACAGAGACAGGGATATACGCGGCTCTCGGCACCATCATCGTGTGGATGATCATGACGTGTATTCCCGTGATCACGGACATCTGGAACGTGACAAAGATCGAGACCGAGACCATCGATCTTCCAAACACGCTCGCGACGAGCGGGACGGGAGGGATGACAGACGGCGGCCTCGGCGAAACTCAAGAGATCATGGGTATGGGCGTGGCTATGATGAAGTGCCGCCTTACGGGAATGAAGACGAAGACGGAGACAGGAACCGGGAAAAACGGGAACGAAGTAGAGATGTGGGACGCGATCTATCGAAGCATGAAGATAGAGGCTATGGCGAGAGGGCCGAGAAGGTATGTCAATTGAAGCGTTAGGAACCAGTCACTGAGCTCCTGTAAAGAGGGCAAGATATGACCCTGAAGTTGACGAATCGAGAGAGCACAAAGCAGACAGATCACGCAGGGCTGAGACCCCGGAGGAAGGGGAGATATAGAAGATATAACAATGTTGGACGTACGCACCGTTGACACGCCCTTCGGTTCCGTGATGCCTCGATTAACTCGTTAGACCTTAGGCTCCGATACCTCTACCTGTGTCCATCATATTAGCCAAAATCATACTTTCCCCGTCATCTACAGATGGCCTGACGAACTAGGTGGATGCCCACTACCCTCTATGCAAGGTCCTATTTTTGCTTTCTCCAAAGATGAGGCAAACTTATACGGTTTTACCCTCCCCTTATACTTGTCTTCTATTACGACGGAATTAAACCCAGATGTTGGATGAAACATGAAAGTCCGACGAAGATGCAGGTGACAGTCGATCGATCGTTGCGGCTTGGTGAGTGAGACTGACTTGTTGAACGCTAACCATCACTTGCCCTTGAATATTTGAGCTCGCGCTGCCCTGACTGCAGCAGTTGTATCTAGACGCGTAGTAGGAGGAAGAAACGACTGTTTTCCTTTGATTCTTTGCCATTTGGTCCGCCTAAGAGTAACTGATACGTGTAAGGAAATCCGCATTCTTGGACTTTCGTCATGCATATTGTTTGAGACTACTAGTAGCAGTGGGATTCCATTGCCATAAATGCTGGGTGCCGTCTTCATACACCTACTGATCCAGTAATTATTTGTCCCAAATTTGAGAGTGTCACTTCGAGTAACAGTGTAGAAGACGGCAGCGTCCGGTAGTCCTCCGGTCTTGACCGGGCTAAATTGACGAGTGGTAGAGACTCACTGGCAGGAAATCGTTGCCCTTGGCGCCTCGTTCTTTTAAATACCATCGATCCCTCTGCTCGGACAACTTGTCTCGGTGTGTGTTGGTTTGTATCTCAAGTTTGTATCATAAACTTTTCTTGTTGCTAGGTACCATGCGCTTCTATATCCTTGGAATAGGGCCCGTTGGCTCCCTCCTTGCTCATCATCTCCGGGCAGCACTCCCATGCGCTCATTCGGTCACGCTCATACACAAGTCCGTCAGTCAAGCGCGGACTGCGGCCTCCCTTGGCGGGACGATATCTGTGGAGAACCAAGGGATAGTGGAAACTCGTGACGGGTTTGATATGGAGGTGTTCGACCAAGGAGACTGCTCTGGTGCTGGGATAGCTTTCAATCCAACCCTCTCCAAGGATGAGGTCGGACACCATTCACCCTCGCGCGAAAACCCAAGGACCGACGTCATCGAAACCCTCTTCGTCACCACCAAAGCACAAAACACCGCAGGAGCCATTTCTCGGATGCTTCCTCGTCTAACACCTAGAAGCACGATCGTACTCCTTCAAAATGGGATGGGTATCTATGAAGATCTTGTGGAAAAGCTTTTCCGTAACCCCGAAAGCAGACCTCACTTTATCCTGGCTTCGAATACTCATGGCGCATGGCTCAAGTCACCATTGCACGTCGTACACGCAGGGGTCGGCGACATCGAGTTTGGCATTGTTCCAGACAGCCGCGGGCGGGACTTTGAAGCATCGCTGTCGAACGAGTCCAAGCCGCTACACGAACGGGAACTCAGTCTTGATGATTTGGCGCGTCAAGGCGAGCCATCCTATGCTGAGTACTCGAGCTTACGGGACACGGTAACTGTCCTTGATTCCCTTGATGGGTTGAGCTGCAAGTGGAGGCGAATGTCGGACGTGCAGCTCGCCATGCGCAAAAAGGTAGTCGTGAATGCCGCAGTGAACCCTCTCACAGCGATTTTCGGTTGCCGGAATGGGGCTTTGTTTCAGGATGAGGCATCCAAACGAATACTTGACGATATTTGCACGGAAGCTTCTACAGCATTTCGGGCACAACTGGAAGCTGACACGCAAGCCTTTCTCGGTTCGCTTCCTCCAGGTGCAGAGAGGAGTCAAGCCCCTTTGGGTCGGATGCCACGCGAACTTGAAGCGGACGCGCTCGTACAAGAGGTCAAACGAGTCGCGCAGCTGACAAGAGGGAACATCTCGTCGACGCTTTCTGACATCAGGAAGGGCAGACCGACTGAGATTTCTTACTTGAACGGGTATCTCGTTCGTCTTGGGAAGCAATACGGCGTTCCAATGCCCGTGAATTCAGCTTTGCTCAACATGGTCAGGATGCGAAGTGCCATTCCGATTGACCAGATGTTCTGAGTGGAACCCATGACAGGTGTGTCTGTTCACTCACATGTATCAGGATTCTATTCATCTCAAAGTAGACGGCATATGGATTACATATACTACTACCCTTTCATTCTTGGGCCGCGAACAAGTTCTATCGAAGAGTACTTGATAATTCCGTCGTAAACGAGCACTGCACCAGTACTGAGTACTGAATGATCAGTCCATTTTGGTCTCCACATCGTTTGATGTGGTCTTGCCCCTTGTGTATTTCAGGAGTGACGTCAAGCTAGAATCGTCTGTATCAAATGGACCACACAGAATTTTGCGCCCACAACTATGTCACTACTCTCCCGAGTGTTCACTCCGGATAATTGGGTAGCATCCGTGATAGAATAGCACAATACTTTATGCAGGCTATGCGACTCGAACAAACGGGTTGTAAATTTTGCTATGATGACAATGGGAGGTTCGTGAATTGGATAGGCCCAATACGTAGACGGGTGTATGGATGCTTGTTCTTGATTGTTTTTTGGTATCCTTTTCTCCGTTTCTTCTTGACTACCACTTCCATCTTCCCTTTGGTATGCTCTATCACGGTAGCCTCCACTTTGATGTGGTTACGCGGCAGGAGTGGTTCACCTCGAAGGGTGTATTCGCGTGACCCGACTTCATGTACATCGCGAAGATGCAGTATATCACCAACGCGGACGTCTTTGAGGTGAGGAACGGTGAGGATGTCGCGAGGAGTCAAAATGTACTTTCTTCCAACCACGGAAGCGATGACATATTGCGACGGTTGGGAACGGATGAGATTCAACGCGGCAACCGTAGAGTCCGGTGCGGTATGGAAGCAGGAGGAGGTCGCGACTTGACACAGTACTGTCAGTAGACAAGAAAAATAAATAAAAGTCTATTTACGCGCTCACCTTTGCGGAACGTCTGAGAGAGCCAGCTACGAGTTGACATTAGCATTTAGCTTGATGGATGGACAATTGTGACCATCACTGTCACGCACCAATATTCAATCGGCGACTGAAATATTTAGTTTTTGGTGTTCACCCGGGAATTCCCTACTTACCTTCTCATCCTTACCTTTGCCTCCCCGGACAATGCACAGAATCGCACTACGAAACTCGGCCCGCAAGGTCGCTTTGGCGTCTCCCAACAGAGTAAGTCCCCCAATTTTTCTTTCTGGTGTTCGCCTCTAAACTTGTCATAGACCTGCGCCCTGTCTTCGCGCACGTATGCGACTGCCAAAGCTGGTCTGTACTTACCCGCCCACGCTTTCTATCCTTGTTCACTTTCCGCTTTGCAGCTGCGTCCGAGGTTTCTTCAATACTAGAGTCCCGTATCGCCGGCACGTCCGTCGGTGGAAATGTGGAGGAAACCGGTCGCGTTTTGAGTATGTTGGCTTTCACTTTCGGCCGACCGTTTACCATCCGTTGAACCGTTTCTCAGGCGTCGGTGATGGTATTGGACGCGTCTGGGGTCTCAAGAATGTGCAAGGTACGGTGTACGCCACTCCGCCAGGACATGAAATAACCTTTGCGTGCAGCCGAGGAGATGGTAGAATTCTCTTCTGGTGTTCGCGGCATGTGTTTGAACTTGGAGGCGGACAATGTCGGTGTCTCCATCTTTGGTAACGATCGTCTCATCAAGGAGGGCGACACCGTCAAACGTACTGGTCAAATCGTCGATGT